>CM040242.1:207136366-207163588 GCA_022545495.1 Chrysanthemum lavandulifolium
GTAACAATGAGGAGTTACGCGTGAGGTTTTAGTTTACGCGTAAGTAGGAAAACACTAAAGTTAGCGTGAGCGAAGTTAGGCGTGAAACGTAGGCGTGGGATTACCTTATGCGTGACCGTAGTTTACGCGTAGTGAATCTTATGCGTGGGAATTCTGGCGTAGCTTATGCTTATGCGTAATTTTAGGGTTTTGCTCAAATGATCTTTTACACTTCACAAGCAAAAGATATCCAAAGTCGACGTATTTTCGGACTTATCCAAGTAAGAAAACACGGATTAAACCGTAAAATTGAAGATCAAACCAAGGAACAATCTTACGCGTAATTTTAGGGTTTTGATACGTGGGATTACTCGTAACTTTGATTCTCGCCCAAATGTGTTTCTAAACCAAATTTTGTTATGGAATAGCTTCAATAGTACAAAAGAACACAAAAGTGTGAATTTTGATGTACCAATCTTGCTAAACGGGTTACGCGTAGAACGACACCTACGAACAAAACAAGCTTAAAACGTAAATCCACGCGTAAAGTTTGAAACTTTTTGCCAAAAACAAGTATTTTAACACCTCAAAACATTGAAAGTACAAGAATCTTGGATTAAAAAGTGTAAAAAACGAGTTTTTAAGATAACCAAAGATTGCGTTATCTCTACGCGTAAGATCCAAAACCAAAACTTCAAAAACAAACGAGTACACCCAACTATTTGGCGATTGATACCACTGTTAGGTCACAAGTTTTACAACACAAGCTTATAAGAGAAGAGATAAGGCGATTGAGCAAGCTCTAACACATACACACGTTAAGCAATAATACGGTTATGAGAAGATGTATGTGAAAGAAAAGAAAACTTGAACAACCAACCCTCAAATGAGGGTTTACAAGAGTTTATATAGGCAAGGAGCTAGGCAACACTCCTCTCCTTCCCTATTCCTTATTGAGCTTGGATCAAGCTTATGGGCCTTCTACATAAGCTTGACCTTAAACAAACATAAAAGCCATAATAAAGCTACCTATTACATATGAAATATAAATACTTGAAATACGCTTTAGGAGTGATTCCAACACTTATGGTAATAGCTTATAAAATATTAAAGATTGTCCCTTATGGACGCTTTTTGATCCATTTCATTTTTAGCTAACTTTGTTTGATCAATTTCGCTTTTAGCTAACAATATTTTGTTTGACAAGCTTTAGCTAATATTCCGTAGTATTTTGTTTGACAACCTTGAATTATATGACTTTTATATGTTTCATAATATACGTATTTATATGCAAAACTAATAAAATGTGACCTTTTAAGTGGAGGCCTGTGCGATGATATTTATTGCACACATTTCGAAAAGGGATGGGCTAGCTAAATTTAATAGTTATAAGTTTATAACATCTCCATCAAGAACGGACGCTTGATGTGATTTGGTCTTTGTGAGCTTGTACAACAATTAAACTAGTCTTACACTTCTAACATCATATTATTCCACCTTAGAAATCTCTCATTCCCGCTATTCGGTGACATTGTAGTTCAAGATATGTTGTTAAAAGATATTTTAGGAAAGATAAAATGAAGTCACATTTACTTAATTTAACTTTTTGCAAGAACATGTACATAAGCTTAACAAATACGAGACAAGATGGGTTAATGTAATCCTAAGGCCATAATTATCTAATTTCTATGTGTTGTGTTATCTTGTTATGTTTAAGTTTGAGAAAACAAGATTGGTTTATTGTTTAAAGCTAAATGGCAAAGGGAAAGAGGGTAGTTTTATAGAAAATGCTTTGGATCCCACATTGCCTTGATGAACAAAATGGCATGAGGAAACCATTTTAAATAGAAACTCCAAGCTATGAAGGAATCACATCTTACTTAACTTAGGCTATGCACGAGGCGACCTAGTTCGTCGCCACATCGCCTTTCTCTCCGACGACCGACGACGACCTAGTTACCACAGTGGTGACCTGAGATTTTTTTTTTTTTTTTTTTTTTTTTTTTTTTTTTTTTCAAATATTTTTAAAAACAAAATTAAAATTCATTAATAAAAATACTTAACATTACAACAATAATTAAAAACTTAAAGTAATAAAACGTAGACGTTACAATACTTATTAAAAACTGCAACTTAATAATCTAAGGTGTAACGTTCTTTGATTGAGGCCTTAAGTTGTTCAAGTTCTTGTAGTTGTCGTGCGGGCATATTTGGGTCGAGAGGTGTGTTGTAGAAAATTAAATCTTGCGTCCGGGTTGATTGTCTTTGCCATTGCAAGTCACGACGTTGAGCTCAAGTTTCTCCTTTTAACTCTTGGCTCGCCTTGCCGCCCTCTGCAAGCTCCATCTCTTCTTCTTCAACTTTATGTATTCCGCTTCCATATTCTTGGTTTTTCCTTATTTGACTTTTGATCTTGAAAAGTTCTCGGCCATATTAGTAAGAAATGAAGCGGGTGCCTCGTGTGATTTCTTCTTGGGCGCGTCCACGACCTTTTGGTCGTGATTCTCGAGTCTCTTCTTCTTGAATCATCCACCTCTTGGGGATGAAAAGGACCTTTGTTGACCCCGAGGTGGTTTCCAAGTCTGGATTTCTTGCGACTAGTCTTGGTGAAATTAGGCATCTCAGCAGTTTTCCAAGCGAATGCCCTCTCAAAACTTTCCAACACTCCTTCAATGTAAACTCATGCTTGTGAAGCACACGGTATTCGTTACAAGCCTTTTCATAGTCGTCTTCGTCATTCTCACCGCCGCGTGATTATCTTTGATATTATCCATAATTGCACAAAAGAAACCAACCTCGAACGAATCCTACCCTTCCATTTGGTCGTTATGGAGTCGTAGGTTCTTGTTGAACCGTTTCACTTTCAAAGTACGCTATCACCTCATCCCAAAACCCACTCCGGTTGATAGAGTTCCCTCTTTCCGAATTTTCTGACACATGTACCCAAGCTCTACAAAGCGCGACTTCTTCCGTTTTTGTCCATGGTACGACGGGTGCGGTTGCAACATTCTTTCCCTTGCCCTTCCCCTTTGTAGCCCGTTTTGTAACCTTCTTTGATTTGACGGGTGACGTCTCTTCGACATCGTCTTCAACACGAATAGAACCGTGGTATGAACCGTGCCCCGAACCTTGTCCCATCGAAGCATCTTGAGTCGGGTATGGACCTTGTCCCACCGAAGCATCTTGAGTCGGGTATTGTTGAGGCGTGAAGCATTGAGCGGGAGGAATTCCATAAAATGCTCATAATCCATATCAAGATTAACAGCATGAAGCGGTGAAAACGATTGATTATGTTGGGAAGATTGTGAGAAATCCATGTTAGGATGATATGACGAACCGCTTGGTGCTTGGTTTTGATTGATAGTCGGACGACCCGGTGGGAAATATGGACGATTGACGTAAAATGGGTTTTGATTAAGGTTGGGTTGTGGTAGTCGTGTTTGATAATTAAAACCGGCTGCTTGAAAACGAACATCCCGATTTTGTGGTGGTGTTAAACCGGTTAATTGAAACGGTGGATCCGGTGAGAAATTCAAGTCCGGGGAATTTTGGGGAAGTCGGGATCGTCGGGTTTTTGAGCTGGGAGTTTTTCTTTGTGACATGATGATTATTGAAGATTTGAAGAGAAGTTGTTTGAATTGTGTTTGAAATTGTGTGTTTAAAATGTGTTTGAGGTTGGTATTTATAATGTTGTAAAAGTGGTAAAGTTTTGAAAAAAAAAAGGTTTAAGCTTTGTTTATACTCGGTTGTCAAGCCAACCGAGTTTGTGCTCCTCTTTCCCCAACCGACGAAGACCGGCACCTCCACAAAGGGAGGACCGACCACGACCGAGGCAACCAACCAAGGTTTCAACCTCCATCGCGCATAGCCTTATTGACTATGGTTGGTTAAGGGTTATAAACTTATAATTACTAGTTTAAATATTTTGAAATGCTTACACATTATTTTGTGTGTTACTTGTTTAGAATCGGTTAAGTATATTTTTGAGCTATGTTATAATCACATTACAAAAAGCATTTATAAAAAAAATAAAGTGTTATATTTTGATTGGGTTGATCAAAAAGAAGAGTGAAAAATTATTGTAAAAGCAACTAATCAGAACAAAACATTTTATTTTGTGAATATTATTTTGTAAACCTATGTAAATTATTTTTTCTAATAGTAGCCCATTTATGAATGTGTGGAATGAAATGTTCATAAGCCTCTCACAAGCTACAAGCCCAACCTAATTATAATATATTTTATATATGGAAAAGTAGCTCCAACATTAGGAAACCATTAACTATTAATCAATTCCTTAATTCTTCATATTATTGGTTGATGGGTTGTGTTTACTCTTTTAATATGGCCATTATGTCATAACGTACACTCTTGGCAGTTTGTTATTGGCCAAATGGAGTTCCCAAATTTACTGTTCACTACAATAAGTGGGGCAACACGCAAAATTCCATTGGGTATTAACTTAAACATGTACCATGCTACAATTAATTCTCTACAATAACACCCCGTAAATCACTGTAGCAACAACTGTTTTGCACTGTAGCTCCGTTTCACACCCCGTCTGCATTAATTGTTTATTTCCCAATTCTAGACCCTTCTTCTACAAAGCCTTCTATAATCTTCCACACACCTCTTTCTGTTTCTTCCACATATTCACAAACCCAACCCAGAAACCACAAGATCCATAGTTAGAAAAACACCCACCATCGTGAACGTGCCGCATTTTTAACACCAAAATCACCACCATCAACACCACTAACTATCTTCGACACCACCACAACCACCTTCAACACCACTATCACCGAAACCACCACTTACACACGCATCACTGTGCACAATTTGTTTACTTTTTATTAATTTTGGTTTGTTTTAAAGGTATGTTTTCTTTTAATTTTGTGTCTTAATTTGTTTATTGTTTTGTTTAATTTTGGTTTGTTAATATTTGTTTGTTGTGTTTGTGTCGGTTAGATGGAACCATCGTGAACCGTACCCCCGGCGAACCACCACCGCAGCAGCAGTAGCCAACACCGCAGTAGCAGTAGCCACGACCGTCGGCAGCAGTAGCACCACCGCAGGTATCTTCAAAAGTGCCTATTGAATAGATTTTTTAAAAGTGTTATACTTTTGCGAAAGGGAAATGAGACTACTGTGGATGAACTGAGAAATAAAGCTAGAATGAGGATAGTGGGTTGATATAAAAATGGTTGTTAAGATTTAATTTGTGTAATCGGAGGTATGAATTTTTTTTGTATTATAAAGGTTCATGTTTCTGATGTTTATTTTAACTACGAATGGAGACTGAATTAATATTAAGTTAGCATTAGACCCATTTCGTTTATTTGACTCTTTATCTTTTCTGAGCTATTGTTAGTTTATACGCATGCATAAATGTGCTGTTACGTATTATTCGCTCAACAAACTGTTTCTTAAAGCCATATTAGGCTTTCGTTGTTTATTGTTTTCATGGTTCCTTTGCTCGCATAATTGAACGATCAACTTATCTGTTTTTTCGTATGCATCAGGTTTCCAGATCATTATAAAACAAAAGGAAAAGAATATTTTCCAGCATGAAAGTGAAGAACAATGAACTTTTTGTCTGTTGTGGTTATGAGTAGGAAGAGTGACTTTTAGTGTTGTTTCACTATAAACTTTCTGTTTGTGAGCGTCCCTATGAGAAATAGATCTCGCGTAAGTATTTGTTCAATTCCTCCTTGAAATATTCGTATTACCCTTGGCCATCATTTAGATTCATTTGAGTTTTATGTAGATGTAAGAAATGTTTGTACTTATACATACAATTTTGATCTATTTGCAGATGTGACAACTATTGGACTACTGTGAGCAAATTTGCGAGCTTGACAAAGGGTACTCTTTGTTTACCTATATAACTTTTGTACATAGGTCTGGGGATTAACAGTTGCACTGATTTTCATAGGGTATTGTTGCGTGTGTTATCCACTACTTAGGCCAGACTTCTGGTATATCCACTACTTAGGCACATTAATTATGGTTGGAGGTTGCTTATTTTCTAATTGGTTTTCTAATTTATATACTTACTAAAACTTAGGTGCATCATGCATAGGTATTATACATTGTAGATATTGATTATTATTCTAGACAAATAACATGCTCAAAACCAACATATACCAGGTATTCTAAAATGAATGGGCTTTGTGGACATAGAAATAATGTTGTTTCTTATACAGATAGATCATTCGGTCATTGAGAGCTTCGGTGGAGGAGAGGAAACTTGCATTACAGCCCGAGTTTACCCGACATTAGCCATTGGAAAAGAAGCTCGGCTGTTTGCATTTAACAACGGAATGGAAAGCTTGGTAATCTCTGAGTTCAGTGCTTGGAGTGTCAATAAAAGCTTGAATCAACATTGTTGAAGAAACTATAAGTTTCCCAGATCACTATTCATCTAAAGAAGGACAAAATGATGCAGATTAATAGTTGCTATTGAAGAATGCATTATTCAGGAATTATCATATTGGTAGCATGATAAACAGTTATACATGATAAACTATCTTCAGTGTGAATCGAGCTTTCTTAACAATTTACGTGTTTAACTTTGACCTTCAACACGATGCCTAGCGGAAACTCAAGGCCTTACAAGAATATATGGACAACATGTTTGCAGCCCATGTTGTTTTCTAAAAAAGTTACTCCTTTCAACCCAAAACGACACCAACAAATTTAAATACAGCAAAATTCACAATTTTATAAGAAAAAAAAATCTGCAAACGTCACAACAAACATATAACGAAACACCTGCAACAAAATAACTTGATGAAAAAAAACCCGCAGCAACGCGCGGGCTACCATACTCGTTAAACTATAAATTGCACGCATGTTACGGTTTGAGACAAAGTGACAGAGAGTAACACACATGGATCATTGTTTGTTTCAACTAAACTCTATCCAAAATTACTTATAATTATAAAATACATTGTTTTTTGCGCATTTTGCAAAATTCATTGCATGCAGATTTTTTAAAGATTTTTTTAAAAACTAGTGTTAGAATCTTGCAGAAGTGTTAGCAACGCTGTAGTCATTATGGACAACTTTTTGCAACATTTCCTAAACCGGTTGACACCGAACCGGTGAAGAGATGCTCGAGGATGTTATTTGTTCTATGCCATAAATCAAGTGTTTTTAGGCAAATTGGAGCAAACTGGCATATCGTATTTTAGTTTTTACATGCATATTAGTGAAGTCGATTATTTCCGAAGGTTCAACCTATTCTTTATAAAAACCAAAACAATGTACATTATACGTTGGTTATAGCATTAATCTTTAATATTCATTCATTATACGTTGGTTATAGCTTGAGTATTCAAAATACATTTGATATATGCTGATGTTTTTAGGCAGTATTTGTTAGTTGTACATTAGCTATAAATTTAATGTGTTTAGCAAGTGATTACCATTATTAGTGGGTGATTAGTAATTTACCCAAAATAGCCTATGCATAGTCCCTATATGTATCCTATGATTCCTATCACTTTTTGTGTAATAATCATCAAACAATATTATCTCATACCCTCTTACATGGTATCACGAGTAAACCTTAAAAACGCTTTCTTTACCGCTGTGATTTTTCTTCTCTTGTTTATTGGTGTCGATCGTTGGGTGTGGTAGCCAGTCGACTGGTTAAAGTTTGTTTGTCGATCTTTGGTTTCGTGTATAACCAGTTGACCCTTTGTTTATTTCTCTTTTGTTTTAAACATTGGTTTCACTCTTGCAACTTTAAAAACCTACATACATAACCTACTGTCCTCGTTTCCCACTCAAATAAAATACGTAAATGGTTTGAGCCAATAGTTTACTAACACACTTACATTTTTATATAAAATACTAAACAAGTAATATTGTTTCCATTTTATAGAATTGCATATGTATAACAACTAGTGTTTACATAATATGGAAATATGCATATTTATATTGTAATGGGTAAAAATCTAAGTCCTTAACCCATTGACTAGATACATTGAATATTGTTGGGTAAAACCCAAAGTCCATGACCCATACCTATGTAGCTTGATCCATAACCCATGATCCATTGCATGACATCATGCATGAAGTCATGTTGGGTATTATCCATGATCTATGACCCAAGACCCATGACCCATGACCCAATGTCTAGATACATTGCATCTTGTTGGGTATCCATAATTCATTACCCATAACCCATGGTTCATAACCCATAACCCATAACCCGGTTTGCAACCCAAAATCCGGACTTAAGTGACCTAGCTGCGGATCCCTTGATTAGACTAGCGGATCCTCCGGGAGGGATCCGTGGGAACCGTGGAACAGTAGAGAAATTTGCTTATAAATAGTGAGCCATTTCTCACTTGCTACTCACCCCTTTTATACATACTCTCTCTTAGTATTGTAACCTCTCTAACCTCAGATCCAAAGGATCTTTCTATGTAGTTTTTGTTTGTGTGATTCTCTAGGTTCCTCTTAAAGGCGCGATCACCACCTTTTGAAGACGTGCGAGCTCAAGGTCATGAGTTGCTAAGCTTCGTCATCATCAAGACCACTGAAGTGTCTCTTGTTGATAGTTCTTTTCTCCCTCCATAGAAGTGTAGTGTTGAAGGCATTAGTGAAAGGTGCCGAAGGGTCATGTCGAAGGCATTAGTGAAAGGTGCCGAAGGGTATTGTCAAAGGCATTAGTGAAAGGTGCCAAGGGTGTACATTCGATATGGTGCATTGATGTACAAGATAGATAGTTTAGGTTAAAGGATATTGATATCCTTATGATGTCGTAATAAGGAGTGTGTCTCCTTTGGGGTAGTCGTGTATTGGTGTAGTGTTGGGTAGTAGTTCCTCCTTTGTAATGGAACTCGGTATCTAGCCTTGTACCAGATAAAGTGTAGGCGGCGTTGTGATAGGTTTGGTTCTACCTCATGGAAGAACGCGGTGTCTAGCCTTGTACCGGATAACGAGTGGGCGACGTTGTGAAGGCTTCTACGCCACATTAAGGAGCTTGTGTTGTGTAGTACTTACGAACTCTCGAGTGGGGAACTCGGGGAGTGGAGTAGGCAAGGAAGGTGTCCTTGTAGCCGAACCACTATAAATACTCGTGTTGTGGTTGTGTTCCTTACTCTTTATCTTTGCATTACTTGTTTATATGCTTTATCTATCATCATCCAACACACACATTGAATAGATTGACATAAGTTGATCTAAATATTTTAAAACGAAGTTTAATCGGTAAAACTATTCAACCCCCACTTCTAGTTTTCCACAAAACTCATGACCATCATTAACCTAAATAACCTAAATAAACTATTCATCTTGGGTTTATTTCTTCCACAATCTTTGTCGAGGCAATTCCCTTTTGGACCATATAAAGACCAAGTATGAGGGTGATGCATCCTCGAGCATTAAACCACCTCCGATCTTGAGTGGTTAAAGATTGATACCATAATCCTATCTTGGATCTTCGTCACCATGTCTAAATCCCTTCAACAAAGGCTTGTCGTTGACAACCCTCAATCGGCTAAACAAGCATGGGACATACTTGATGTTGGGATTTTATATTCATGTTAACCAAGTAACACTACTAGTGCATAACGGAATTGGATCTAGTTTATGCAATTAGGTTAACACATAATTAATAAACAATAAGTAATAAAAGGGAACAAGAAAACTAACCCTCGTAGAGACCCGCAAGTAACCTAACAAGAAACTAAAGTGATCAACACAATCACCTCTACGTTTGCTCACACAAACACTTAACACAAGTACGCCCGATAAATCTAGTCGTGCAACGTCCAAACAACACTTGTAACACTTGAACCTACTCGAACCAAACAACCCTTGGACCTTCCTTTGTTGCTCGAGATCAGAACCAAACCAAAACAAAAATCTCTTGTTGTTCGATATCTAAGTCACGCCCGAGAACCGAACAACACTTGTTGTCCGATATCGGATGAAGAGGAGTGTTTGGTTTCTTCTTTTCTACCCGAGAAAACAGCCAACGAACACCCTCTTTGGAAGCTGTGTTCGACCAGAAACCACCCACAAATAATAACAAGAATACCTAGAACTTTTGGATCAAATTGATGCAATCTAGGGTTTCGACAAAAACCTTAATCGGATGAATAAATCCGATCGGGTATGGCAGAAAGTGGTGATGGATCGGCTTGTGTTTTTTTTTTTCTGTGGAAGGATAGGAGAAAAACCTCTAGAATGAGCTAGGGGAAGGGGTTTTTTTATAACCTCCTAACCCTAGGTAGCTTGGGCTCATAACTTGTACCAAAAGCTAGCTTACATTCCTTACTTTCTACACTTTCCTAATCCCAAAATCCCACACCAAATGCCCCACCTTTGGACCTGCCAATCGGGCCTGTTTGGATGCAAACGAGTCTGGAAAATAGTCGGGTCAATGTTTAAGCTTAAACGTATACAACGTACTCTCGTGTTTAACGTGTGTGCCCCCAATAGGCCCACACACTTCTAGTCGTTTACATGCTATTCGACTCCCACATTCCAACACTTGCCAATATTTTTCATGATAATAAGCGTACCCGCTCGATTGATTTGAAAGCGAAACTACATTCATTGAAGCTTGGCGATATGAGTATTGATGCATACTTTCGCAAGATTGAATCCATTGCAAAGATCTTGACTAGTCTTGGGTCAACTATGGATAATGATGATGTAGTCACTTTTACACTTGAAGGCTTGCCCCCAAGGCATGATCACATAGCCATCATCATTTCTCATCGGGAGCCGTTTCTGGATCTCAAAACCGTTAGGTCTATGCTTACTACGGAGGAAATGCGGTTGAAGTCACGTGTCTAAGATGCCTTTGTGGATACTGCGTCGTCATCACCAATGGTTTTATTGGCAAACACCGGTTCCAACGTTCGACGTCCTTCTTCCTCCATGGAAAAGGTAAACAGATGCTTTAATTTTAATAAGGGTTCATGTCGGTTTGGGGCTTCATGCAAATTTTTACACAATGTGGTGCATTGAATTGGTAATCGTACATCTAGTTCACATGATATTCCTCTTCATCTCTCTCACCCACTGATGTGCAAACCTTACAAACTTTATTGGCTAAGTTGGGGTGTCATGGGAATAAAAATATTACTCAAACTCTTGGCCAAAACAATGCAACCACTGCTAATGCTTCACCCATTGCATTGCATACTAGCCCATCTTTTCCCAGCCCAAGTTATTCCTTAACCCACCGCCCACCTGGATTTCATAGCCCACCCATGTTATACGGCGCAACAGCTCCACCTGGTTCTCACGCACAAACTGCTGGCCCAACAACGAATGTACCCATCTGGGTTGCTCAACCCAGTTCTCAGCGCACTCAGTTGTGACAGTTCATCTACCCGGTTCACTATGGGTAGACAAGTAAGAATATAGCGACGGTTCAACATGGTCAGTTTGGTTTGACATGTCCATTTATGACCCCTAGTCATTTTAGTCACACTGGTCATGTTGTGCACCCGATTCACTCTGGTCAAACAGGTCAGACCCCTGCAATGGTTCAACAGGGTGTCGCATTTCCAATGGGCCAAGTTACGAGTCAATAAACTCTTTTGCCTTATACTTTTGCTATTGGGATGCTTCAAGATTCGGCTCCCGGTAATTAGAACATGGATACAGGTGTGACCTCTCATTTAAATGACTTTGTACATTATCTAAGTGTTGTTTTTAATTCTAGTATTTACTCATCCGTTGCTTGTTGGTGAAGGGCATTCCATTCCATTACCAACTCAAGCCATAGTATTTTGCCTACACCTTTTCGTCCTCTTCATTTATATAACGTTCTCATTACTCGTAATATTGTACAAACTTTGATTTTGTTCGCCATTAGTTTGCGATAATTATTGTATCGTCGATTTTGATCCTTTTGATTTTCTATTAAAGACTTCCAAACTCATCGGTCTTTGCTCCACTATGATACCACTTGACCTCTTTACCCTGTTACGAAGCCTTCTCCCATTCCTCAAGTTTATCTCACCAGTCAGTACACATGGCATCAACGTCTTGGACATCCAGGAAGTGAAGTGCTACGAAGTGTTATTTCCAATAATTATATTTCATGTAATAAGGAGAGGTCGCCCGTGCTTTGTCATGCCTGCCAACTTGGCAAACACGTGCGACTTTCGTTTGTTAGTTCCTTTACTTTCGTTCAGTCTTGTTTTGACATTATTCACTCGGACTGTGGACTTTCCCAATTCCGAGTCTTTTCTGGATTTAGATACTATGTTTTATTTCTAGATCATTATTCACAATTTTTCTGAGTTTATCCCTTAGTTAATAAATATGATGTTTTGTCCAAATTTACGTTGTTTCATTCATTTGTTAAAAATCAATTTAAGTGTGATACAAAATCGTTTCATTATGACCATGGTGGTGAATTTGACAACCACGCATTTCATAAATTATATGTTGATAATGGAATTCAGTTTCGTTTCTCGTCTCCACGCACTTCTCAACAGAATGGAAAATCTAAAAGGATGATTCGCACCATTAATAACATTATTCACACATTATTGTTTGAAGCTCACCTTCCCCCTAATTATTGGACTGAGGCCCTCAATATGGCCGTTTACTTATTACATATTTTACCATCACGTGCCATTGAAAATGAAGTTTCCTTTACCCGCCTTTTTAGAACCAAACCTGACTATAGCCTCTTACGTGTCTTTGGTTGTCTTTGTTACCCTCACCTTGATACCAAACACAAATTTGGAGCCCGAGATACACCTCCCATATATTTGGGGCATGCATCTAATCACCGTGGTTATCGTTTCCTTGACCTAAACACAATAATTTATCATTTCACGACATGTTACATTTGATGAAACGATATTTCCGTTTGGATCCATGACACCCAATGTAGTCCCTCATATGATTTTTTGGATGACTCATCAAATGTCATCTGAAATATAATCAAACAAACACCTACACCTACTATCGCTTCACCAACTAATTCACCTCAGCAAAACACCCCTATCACCTTTAACCACGCTGATGAGCCCAATTCCACTACACCTGGCCCACATTCACCAGCCCAGCCTGAGACTCCAATCTTCCCTACTGCTGAATCCCCTCCATATATTAAAAACCCACTTCCAACTCCAGTCACTAGTTCAATTCACCAACAGACCACCCTCGTTTCCGTTTCTCAAGATCCACCAACCACAAGTGTTAGCCCAAACCAATTTCGGTTCATCCCATGGTCACACGGTTTCGTGTCAGGACTAATCGTCTCACTGAACGTTTAAATCTTCATGTGTCATCTATCTCCCCCTTACCAAAATCTTATAATGCCGCGTTCAATGATCCTAATTGGCGAAATGCTATGTTCGATGAGTATAATGCTCTTATTAAAAATAACACTTGGACTCTTGTGCCTCGGCCACGGATGCCAATATTGTTCTCTGTATGTGGTTATTTTGCAATAAGTTCTTAGGCGATGGTACCCTTAGTCGCTACAAGTCTCGCCTTGTTGCGAATGACAGTACTCACATTGAGGGTATAGATGTTGATGAGGGGACGTTTAGCCCAGTTGTTAAACCAGGCACTATTCGGACGATTCTTAGTTTGGATCTTTCTCGACATTGGCTGGTTCATCAGCTAGATGTCAATAATGCATTCTTACATGGTGATTTGGCTGAGATAGTTTACATGCATCAGCCGCATGTGTTTCGGGATCCTGCACATCCTGGTCATGTTTTTTTATTGCATAGCTCTCTTTATGGTCTTAAGCAGGCACCTCGAGCTTGATTTCAACGGTTTGCTGCTTACATCACTCGAGTTGAGTTTAGTCATTGTCGTTGTGACTCATCCTTATTTATCTATAGACAGGCGACGAAAACTGCTTACTTGTTACTATGTGTTGATGATATTGTTCTTACTGATTCATCTGAACTTTTGTTACAACAAATTATTTCCTCTTTACATCAGGAGTTTTCTATGACGGATCTGGGTTCTCTTAATTATTTTTTGGGCATCTCAGTTACACGTGATTCTACAAGGATGTTCTTATCTCAACATAAGTATGCCACTGAGATTCTAGAGCGAGCTCATATGATTGGTTGTAACCTTAGTCGGACTCCCGTTGATGCTGAGTCTAAGCTAGGGGATGATGATGATCCGGTTCTGATCCGACATTATACAAGAATCTTGCAGGTTCTCTACAGTACCTTACCTTCACTAGACCTGATATTTCTTATGTTTTTCAACATGTCTGTCTCCACATGCATGATCCTCGTGAGCCTCACATTTCGGCTCTTAAGCGGATCTTACGGTATGTTCGGGATACTTTAGATTACGGATTACAGTTGTTTGCATCTTCTACTACTTCCTTGGTTGCTTATTCGGATGCAGATTGGGCTGGTTGTCCTATTACTCGGAGATCCACTTCTGGCTATTGTGTGTTTCTTGGCAATAAGTTGCTCTCGTGGTCCTCTAAGCAACAACCGACACTTTCTCGTTCTAGTGCTGAGGCCGACTATCGGGGTGTTGCTAATGTAGTTGCTGAGACATGTTGGTTACGGAATCTTCTGCGTGAGTTGCATACTCCTTTGTCATCTGCTACGCTTGTTTACTGTGGCAATGTCAATGCTGTTTATTTGTCTTCTAATCCGGTTCAGCATTAACGGACGAAGCATATTGAGATTGACATTCATTTTGTTTGGGATTTGGTAGCTGCTGGTCAGGTTCGGGTTCTTCATGTGCCTTCCCGCTATCAGTATGCATACATTTTTACTGAAGGCCTGCCTACCACTTTGTTTGAGGAATTTTGTTCCAGTTTGAGTGCTCGGTGTCCTACTGCTCAAACTGCGAGGGAATGTTAGTTGTACATTAGCTGTAAATTTAATGCTTTTAGCAAGTGATTAGCATGATTAGTGGGTGATTAGCAATTTACCCAAAATAGCCCATGTATTGTCCTTATATGTATCCTCTAACTTTCTGTGTAATAATCATCAAACAATATTATCTTATATACTCTTACAGTATTTGTGTTCGAATCAACTATTCTTGCCCATTATAAATTTCATTTTAAAGTACCTCCTAACGATTAACCAAACCATCCATATGGAAAAAGTGGTTTATCATAGATCAAGTTTTTACATTATGAGATACGGAGTAGTATAGAGGATGGTTGTTTAGATACACTTACGACTTATCCAAAAGTATAAAATGCTTTGCTTATTACAAAAGCTCTTACCAATATAACGAAATAACAATTACTGATGTATGTTAAAGAAACATATCATATATCTTTGTTAAAAGGAAATTATTTGCACAATTTACTTTTGATTGACACATTTAATTTATGCTTAAAAGTTGTATTTTTTTATAAATTACCTAGTTGTAAATTGAAGCATGCAAATTAAAGCCAAATGTGTGCAAATCATCTCCCTTGTAAAAAGGTTTGAAAAACAACACTATTCAACATTTTAGTCGATCACATTTGATATGAAACCAAGTCGACATACCCTTGTAATACAATTTCTTCATGAGAGATTTTCTGATGTAGGCTTACGTGTTAATGAACGGGCCATTATGTTTTTAGAGATCTAAGATCACATGCAAAAGGGGACTTAATAAAATGGACATAACTTGGGCTATGGGGCTCCGTTTCATGCCCATGACCAGTCGATTCAAAGTTTGGAACGAGGAGCATATTGTGGATAAACAACTGTCGGTTTACGCAACTTTCGGGCCCTAAAACGCCCTATTTTAGAAGTTATTTGTACTTTTATGTTTTTCTCGGTTTATTGGACTTTTGTTTTAGGCTAGTTTTTGGCCCATATGTCTTTTGAGGCCCATTTCGCTTTTGCATTCCTATTTAATAAGTGCTTTGTAATCCTGGCTATTCAGTTCAAAGAAATACCAAAAGTATATTTTTGGAAGCTTTTGCTAAGAATTACCTTTATAATTGGCATTCGGGTGAATAAAAAATTATTGGTAGAATTGTTCCTGATATTCATGTGAATCAACATGTATGATTTGTGTTATCACGTTATTTAGTCTACATCATTTTCTTTCTTCTTATAAGGACTTAATGAGATAAGGGAAAATGTCAATATAGATTTATATTTGTCATAAATCCAATGATTCAATCATGTTCATTTATTTTTTTATCAAAATAAAATAAAATAAAAAATAAAAAAAATAAAAAATTCACCCTTTTGTTGAAAATTAAATATCTCGCAAACCGTTAATCGTTACGCTAAAAAAGTCGTACCATCGCGACGATAATTAAATTATCTTTTTATAGATATGCACTTCAATATACTTTTAACTATTTTTTTTTTCAAAATTTCTATCTAAAAAAAATCAAACGTGATAAGGAAAAATCACATGTGATTTTTCAAATGAATCACATGTGATTTTTAGAAATCACATGTAATTTTCTCGTCGAAAATTTTGAAAAAAAAAAAGTTCGTCGAAAATATATAGAAGTACATATCTATAGAAAGATAATTTAATTCTTGTCGTGATGATGTACTTTTCGTAACTTGAAGATTTACCGTTTGCAAGATATATTTGTTTTAAAAAAAGTGAAAATAGTTTATTTTATAATTGTAATTTTGATTAGAAAATGAATGACTAAAATTGATTAATTGAATTTATGGCAAATATTGAATCTGTATTGATCTCAACTCAACGAGATAATGTTATTGACAAAATTCGAAATGTAAAAGATTTGAGAAAAGTAAGTTACTTTATTATTCTACTACTAGTCTCATGACCCGGCCGATGGCCGGGCTAGTCTCATGTAAATTGGTTAATATTATTATTTAAATTTAATTTTTTTCCCAATAAAATTTGTTATTAAGCTTTAATTTGGTTTAATTTAATTGTTATTAACATTAAATTTTTTTGAAAAATAATAACATTTGAAGTTCATTTATATTCATTGTTGCAGATTATGATTTTAAAAATGACATATATATTTCAAACATATCAAAACTTTAAATAAAATAAACCATGCTTTAGAAACATTAAGTTTTTAATATTGGAAACAACACAAAGATTAGAGAAAATAAAACCATTCTTTAGAAACTAAAATTAAATTTTGGAAACGACTCGAAGACCATGCTAGATGTACATTGTCATAGTCAAAGCTTTCAATATCGACGGTGTCAATATCACTCTCTTCAAATTCGGAATGGTCATAAAAAAATCGACATTATTGCTTCATATAATTTCCAATTGTTTTGTGCTATTACCATCACATTCAATCTTAAATGCCTATCTCCTCCAATTATCACGGTAAGTTTTTGGGGTGCGTCTCGACATCACCACGATAAATAAAATGATATTCAATTAAGGAAAGACATTGTACTAAGGTATACCAACTCTATATATCGGTTCACATTAAAATAATAAGCTTAAAAATGTATACCAACTCTTCAAATGTGGACCATTTACGGATGATTTGTCACCAATCTATAAACCTCCATCAAATCAGAAATAACTCATACTTTCTGTGTAATATGCACCCAATCTTAATCTTGTATCAAAAAGTGTTGCCTTAAGAATATGTAGTTATCATATTTCATAACAAAGTTAGCAATAGCGTACATACTTTAGATAAGTGAAGGCAGGTTTGCATTTGCAAATGATACAGTATAGTTTATCCTTATCACGATCGTCTTTAGTTGGTTCTATGTTTCCCATATCCACGACTTCACTTTTTGGCTTACATACCAAGCAAAGAGATGCCCTTAATATATACCCTCAATTCTGAAGCATCATTATGGTTTTACATACCAAGCAAAAAATGCAATAAAAATGGTCTTCAATAAAATAGTACAATCAAGAATCTACAACTATCACATTACAATTTTGAGTTTATTTATGACATGTTTGAACTAACTTGATGTCTAGGAAAACATTAATGGACCATCATAATGTTTACCAATTTGTACCATGAGTGGTTACTTGGTTAGAGACGTCATTATGGGAATTTGGCGCTAAATAGCGTCTGTTTTCACCATACTAAAGCAAATCTCATTTGATTTTAGATGTCACCGCAATTCTTGAAAAGTTGCAGTCTGAACTGTAATTCGTCACTTTGACATCTCCACAAAGTTGGGCTTTCTGCTACTTGATCATCGACGTCAAAGCTGCAAAAACAATCATCATATCTTACTATATTCGGTTCTTAAATAAATATTGTATCAATATTGTACAATCTAAAATGCAAATCGCGTAGACTCTTTTTATACCTCGCCTCCGGAGAATCACCAATCGCCAATTTTCATTTACTCATCATTCTTTTTATCTTTCGTGTCAAAGCTATATCATCATCAATTCATCCTTCAAAAGATAGCTTTCCATTTTGGTCAATGTATAAAAGAGTCTAGGGCCATGAACATAGAGAATGAATACCCTTGAAGCTCCAACAATGTTGCCCTTTATTGGCCTCGCTAAGTCATAATCGTTAGCATTATGTGATTAAAGATCTGAGTAAGCATAAAAGCACTTGACAACCCATCCCATAATGAGCATTCTGCGGTAACTTACTTATTATAATACATTTTATTCGTAAAAAAATGGGTTTTATTTCCTACTTGTGAAACGGATTTGCAGTCCGCTCCAAACACAATTTTTTCTTGTTAAAGCATGAAGCAAACACTCCTCATTCCTATCATAACCTCATCTAAACTCATGCTATTTCTATAGCAGCCTAAACCAAACACACCTTATGCTGCAGTACCTTAATTCGAATACACTTTATTTTTGCAGTTACCTGATTCAAAAACATCCTGTTACTGCCGTAACTTGGTCTGGTCCAAACACACCTATGTAATAGTCTAATACAAATGTACCTCATTCACAAATCTATAGCAGCCTAATCCAGAATTCGAGACATACCCTATTGTTATTTATGTAGTAACCTGATGAGTTATATCTTATTAATTCTACAAAACCACACTAATCCAAGATAACGCACCTATAAAAATACTTATCTGGTTATTTCTGTTTGAAATAACTTGTTTTGAATAAGCTAATTCTTATTTACCAAACACAATCTTAATGAAAGTTTCATAATTGGTTGATTCACCTTATATAAAATATACCTAATTGCGACCAATAGTTTGGATATGCAATTTTAGACCAATTTCAGCAGGAGCGGTTTCGGTTTCCAACTGTAATGGTTCCCGACGAATTTAAAGTTTTGCCCTTTCTCTCCTAAGTTGGAAGACCCATGTTTAGAAAACCGGTATTGGTTTGTGACTTTGTGTCTCCAAGTGTTATATGACATTTCCCCTGTGTAGGAAGATGATCAAATAAAAATCACCACTACACCGGTGATCTTAGTCTATATATTTCTATAAATTGAACTATATATACTATCTGTTATCTCCTTAAAGAACTGCACTTTTACATAGAAAATAAATATATACTACATGGGTGATTTACAAATGCTTATTTTTTTTATATTATCTGCTTATTGCATATGTTAAAAAAATAATGGGACTTTTTGAGGGAAAGATTAGAGTACTTAAAATAATTCCCAATAAAACGTAGAGACAATGAGATAAGAATAATAGTTACCTTGCAAGATTTTGAATGAGTTGTTGCAAGCATTGAAAAGTTGCGATGCGAGCGTAATTCGTCACTTTGACATCTCCACCAAGTTGGGCTTTCGCTACTTGATCATCGACGTCAAAGCGCAAAAACAATCATCATATCTTACTATATTGGGTTCTTAAATAAATATTGTATCAATATTGTACAATCTAAAATTCAAATCGCGTAGACTCTTTTTATACCTCGCCTCGGAGAATCACCAATCGCCAATTTTCATTTACTCATCATTCTTTTTATCTTTCGTGTCAAAGCTATATCATCATCAATTCATCCTTCAAAAGATAGCTTTCCATTTTGGTCATTGTATAAAAGAGTCTAGGGGCCATGAACATAGAGAATGAATACCCTTGAAGCTCCAACAATGTTGCCCTTTATTGGCCTCGCTAAGTCATAATCGTTAGCATTATGTGATTAAAGATATAGAGTAAGCATAAAAGCACTTGACAACCCATCCCATAATGAGCATTCCTGCAGTAACTTACTTATTATAATACATTTTATTCTGTAAAAAAATGGGTTTTATTTCCTACTTGTGAAACGGTTTGCGATCCGCTCCAAACACAATTTTTCTTGTTAAAGCATGAAGCAAACACTCCTCATTCCTATCATAACCTCATCTAAACTCATGCTATTTCTATAGCGGCCTAAACCAAACACACCTTATGTTGCGGTACCTTAATTCGAATACACTTTATTTTTGCGGTTACGATTCAAAACATCATGTTCTTGCCAGTAACTTGGTCTGGTCCAAACACACCTATGTAATAGTCTAATACAAATGTACCTCATTCACAAATCTATAGCGACCTAATCCGAATTCGAGACATACCCTATTGTTATTTATGTAGTAACACGATGAGTTATATCTTATTAATTCTACAAAACCACACTAATCCAAGATAACGCACCTATAAAATACTTATCTGGTTATTTCATTTGAAATAACTTGTTTTGAATAAGCTAATTCTTATTTACCAAACACAATCTTAATGAAAGTTTCATAATTGGTTCGATTCACGCCCATAAAATATACCTAATTGCGACCAATAGTTTGGATATGCAATTTTAGACCAATTTCGGCGAGAGCGGTTTCGGTTTCAAGCCGTAATGGTTGCACATCACCAAACTCTCCAAGTTCCTGTTTAAAAGGGCTTGTTTCATTCTCACGGGGAAGCGACATAATCTATGACTTTCCCTTAGAGATTGATGATATTGAAGAAGGAGACCCTGCTCATAGTCTCCGCATAGTAACCAAATGTGACTATTGAGTCTAGAGCCAACAAGATCATACACAATATCTACATAGGACACTAAATTAATAAAGACTTGCTGTTTCACATAATGTGGAAAGTAAGTATATATTGAGAGTCCTACGCATTATCTTAATGGTTTTGCAGACCATCGAGATATGTAAAGTATTCACGATGAAGATGGAAATCCTTCTAGAGGGCTCACATCAAACAAGCTCTTGTGGGTGACATGTGCGATCTCTCGTAAGATCGAGCTTGTGACAACTTGGATAGAAAATTGGGCGGTCGATTCACTTGTGAATCAACCTTGATCCAGGAAATGAATTGACGAATACTTTTGGAAAAACGTTTGATGTGCAAATCTTCTTTCTCTAGCACATCGAATGTGTATTCATATTTCAAATTCAAAAAGTATCTCTGATTGAAAAATACTTTTAGAAAAACCATTCGATGTGCGAATCTCTTCTTTTCACTAGCACGTCGAATGTGTACTCATTCTTTAATACAAAAAGTATTTTGATTGAAAAAATGATCTTTCTCATAAACCTTCGTTGTATTGCGAAACTCTTTCTTCAAGCAATACACGATTGTTTTTCAAATCATTTTTCATCAATCAGTGAATTTCAATTCGCTGGTTCACTCACTCCGTGTTGTCTTATTTGAGACGTTTCGGTTTAAGAATAGCTAGAACAGCTGCGAAACCCTGTCAAGGAGATTCTTCGGAATCATATCTGATCACAGGCAGTACTTGTACTGATCAACGGGGAACCGTGGGCCGTGTACCTCAATTCAACAAAAGTGATCAAAGACACTTTCGTGCGCTTTATTGCTAACTGTCGTATGTAGGTACACCCCGACGATTGCAGCCGATCAGAATTGAGGAGTCAATCCAAAGCCGCATGCTCACAACATCCACTCTTAATTGAAGAAATCATGACTGGTGCATAGATATTTCATATTATGCTTCTGGTTCGCTGCTGCAAATATCATGAACCAATAAGGCTTCCGCTACTATGATGGAAAGATGTCATGATTCAAAAGTGTGAGCATGTCGGTCCAAAAGTCACAACTTCACATGATGGCAACACAATAAAGGGTGATCCAGAGATTTGTTGTGGCTGATGATCTCAAAGAAAGCTCGAAGATCATCAATGGTGTGGATCAGTTAAAGGCCTCCACTTAAAGTACAATTCAATGCGGACTTAAAGAATCGCTACAAAAGCACAAAGATGCAGATGTTGAAGAATTCAAGTCTACGAGCTCGAGAACTATAGACAAAGAAAGAATGCTAGGATGCAAAATGTACTTCATGGGGTGACCTTCCTTAGGGGGAGATTGTTAGGAATTGGAAATTCCATATTAAAGTGTCGGTCACCCCAATTATAGTCTAGCATAAGTTAGCTCGTAGACTTGTCGTTATTTACATTATTAAGTAGTTAATTAGTTAGTTTGTAGCGTAGTTTAGTTTAGTGTAACACCGTGGAGGAAGGACGGGTCTTTACCCACTGTATGCCTGATCCACAGTCCGATAGGAGGACGGTATGTTTGTAACAATAAATACCCCTTCCATCCATGGAAGGGGTGGAGCTTTTCAATATAACCTTACAACTTTTGTGAACCAAGTCTCTACCAAGAAATCTCCCTCTCTCTATTTTCTCTCTCTAAAATGGTAAACATGTATTTTGATCATCCAAGACCACCCGAATCATCAAACACAATAATATTCGATCCTACAGTATCCCTCACAAGACTAGAACCACCAGCAGCAGCAAGCTCTTCATAGAAAGGCATTGGTGTCTTCATCTTTTTTTCTGTTTTTTTTTTGGTTCTAAGATAGATTTTCTTTGCTATGTGTGTGTTTTAAAGGGCAGATTTGGGTTAAGTTATGATTGCTATAGTGTGATAGTACATGACTTATGAGTCCTTTGATTTGACTGTCACCCTAGAGCCACCAAATGCAATAGAAAGTAATGATGGGTTTGGCTTCCTCATAAACAATCATTAATTAGGCAACCTTTCACAAACTTGGCCTTTTGTTTTCAAATGCATTCCCATCAAAAATTAATCTGCTCTTATTAAAAAAAATACAGGAAACCAGATAAAAAAAAGTATATGTATATATATGAAACCAAAAAAATAAATAAATTAGAAACATGATAGTTGTAGAATTTAACCATTGTACATAGAGAATGAACACTAATATATCTTAAATGCACGCGGGTCCAACCAGTGCAGATCATTTCTTTACTTGCAATCCAACTTTGTTGATTGAATGGCACGTCAAACCTGGGATCATTTGTGCAGTTTACAGGTCATCCTAGATTTGGCATGCCATTCAATCAGCAAACCTGGATTGCAGCTGAACAAACAATCTACAGTGAGTTACTTAGTATGTGTCATTGTATCTCGACATGCAGGTATGAATAGATACTGCCATTTTAATACTTGAAAACTAAAGTCGGCTTTTCGTTAATAAAATAAAAATTTGTATCGTCTGAATAATGGTTTATAATCACTTTTCATTGCAAGAAGACGGTGGAAAGAAAGGAAATGTGACATTTGCAAGTATATATATTGGATCAACAATCTAGCATAGTGAGTGAATTATCATGCATACCATTATCCTATAATTTACAAAATTGACAATAATCAACTATTGATGAGGATACGATTGTTTTATCATCACATGTTAATTTTTTTTTACTCATTTTAGTTGATTATATACTCCTTTTTTTTTAGATTCAGAAACACGCTATCCGTGGGACTATGAATATGAATGGATGCTTATCAATCAAGGCCACTCACATTGGTTCTGAAACTGGACTTTCTAAAATTGTTGAGATGGTTGAGGATGCTCACGTTGGAAGAGCTCCTGCACATAAGCTAGCTTATCGCGTGCCAAGGTTTTAAGTTACTACAGTCAGTAATCTGTCTCTAGAATCTGTTCGTACTACTAACCATGGTCGATGAGTGCATTTTCATGCTTCCTTTTGATGTCTACCTATAACCAACAATCATCAAATTTTGTCATAGTTTGTTTTTCCACCCAAGCTTTATTTAAAGGATCGAGTACTTTTTGAATATTAAAAATATGCAATTGCTTTGACTATAAAATTCAGTAGTTTGAGCAACAAACTATGATACTCATGGCCAACTTCAGAATTCTTTTGTTGACTACTGATGAGTCTCTAAATACTCATCATTTTTGTACTATCTAGACTGCAAAATCATCTGAAAACACTCAGAAACACATCAAAATGATGAAAATATCACAAATCAGTGTTTTATGTGTTTTAAATGCAAAAATATCAAAATCAGATGAAAAACGTATCAAATTTGCAAAAATGGCAGTTTTAGTCCCCCAAGTTTCAAAATTTGTCAAAAACAGTCCCTGGTAAATCTAAATAAAGGAAATTGTCATTTAAGGTCCATGGGATTCAAAAGTTGTCAAAACAAACCCTTCAAAGTTTAAAATTTGCAAAATTACAACTTTGGCCCCTCAAGTTTGAAAATGTCATAAATGGTCCTTATACTTTGTGAGATTGTCATTTTTGGTCCCTTGGAATATCTTTGCATAATTGACAGGATTGGCCCTTGATTTTTCAGAAATTACATAACTAGTCCTTGGATAATAAAACCCTTAAACATTCATTTGGACCCTGCCACCAATTTTGGACCCTGCCTTAATCCCTTTTGGACCCTTTCACCATTTGACCCCCCCCCCCTTTCTATTAATAAGCCAGTCAAACCCTCTTGGTCAAACCTTGGTCAAAAACCACCCACCCGCCAAAGTCTCATCTTCCTCACCTGCTATCACTGCTCACCCTTCAACACCCATTCCCCCTCCTCTCCATATCACCTTCCTGTCCCCTCCACATCAACACAAAACAAAAACCATTTAATGATCCCTTCACCCTTTTACTCTACCCCTCCAGCTGTTAAAAAGGACTTTGGCGCCAAAATTCAATCAATGGCCAAAAATGCTTCTACTTATCCAATGGCTATTATTATTGGTGGGATATACTCTGAAGTCAAAGGAAAAGAGAGTTTGCATATAAAAAGGAAGGAAAGAGAAGCTTGAAGAGGGTAGCTAGTTTTCATTTTTTCCTTTAATGTCGTTTTTTTATTCAATGTCTTAAACTAGTTTAAAATCTGTAATTTTGTATTCCTATGATCAAAACTCAAGTTAATGTACCACTGTGATCTGTTTTAAGGATTAAATTCAAGTTTGGTTAAAGTTCTTATTTCTGTGTTTACTGTTTGGATTTTCAAATTCATGCTCTTATGTTTAAGCTGCCTATAGCTTCTTTCCTCACTTAAACAAGTTTAATCAAGCTTATTTAAGCTTTTGACAAGCTTTGGAAGCAATTTCAATCATTCTCACTTGATAGTCAACAAAAGTCAACTTGGGAGCTAAAACTGGAAAATGGTATCTTGGGTTGTTGCAGTGGCTGGAATAGGATTGAAATAGCATAGGTTAGGATAGTATTGGGTTCTGGTTTTGGCCTGCTTAAGCTGGAAACAGTGGTTAGTTATATTTCACTTTTCATTTTTCAAGCAAAGTTGCATATCAGTCTTGTGTATGCATCTGTGGTCACAACTGTTTTTAACATGTCTAAATAGTTGTAATATGGTCATGATAGCTCAGTTTGATCACTGGTACAAACTGGTTCAGTAGTTAGATCATTTTAGTTGGTTATCATTTGTAATAAGGGGTGTTTGGTTTGTCTGCATTAACTGTCTTAAAGGTTTAGCCAGTAGTTAGAATCAGTTAGGTTGCATTTGTTTAGTCCTATTGAACTCTTATCTGCCTTAGATTGTGCCTGCAATACTCTAAAAGTCAAGCTCACTCCATATCTGACTTAATATGCTTACTGTTGGATATTTGAAAAATCCAAGTTTGATTTTGTGTTCAAAATTCAGAGAACTAGCCTATTTAAGTTTCATTTCATCTTAACATATCATAATAAGTCCATAAATTAAGCTCAAAGTTGGAAAAAGTCAAACTTTCAATTCTTCATCAAAAGTCAATTGTGTAAAACTCAGTTTTAGCTCAACTGAAAGGAATTTTTCTTGATTCATTTATGGGCCAAATTATGAGAATCTTGTTGCTTTTAAAACCTCTCTTGGTCTAGTTTATGTTTGTCATTTTTTCATAATTTTTCAAATTTTTCTTAAGCTCTTTAGAAGCTTGTCAAAATGGTGATTAGTGCCCTGTGCAGGGCACTAAGCCTGCACAGGGCTTTTGCAGAACTTGCAGCCCTTGCCACAAGCTCATTTGAGCTTGGCAAGGTCTGATTTTTGGTACATTAGGTCTCACCTAGGTCTAGTCTAGGATCCAACTAGTGCTTTTCATTTCCAGCTTATTTTGAATCCTGTGCATTAGCTTAAAGTTGGCCCCAGAATCTGTTTTTAGCCATTAAGCTCATACTCATCAAATCTGTTGTACTGGCAATCCAGAGGTTATGGGGTGTTGTTTTTAGTTGCTTTAGGGTTATTTTAGCTTGTTCAAGCTTCTGTATCAGTTTAATGCTTGTTTGGTCCTTCTAGCTTAATCAAAGTGCTTATTTCTTAGCACATTCCACATCAGTTTCAAATACCTCCACACAACCCCTGTTTTTTATATTTTTCTTAGGTTCTAAATATTATTTTAGAGTTTTCCTGAAATTTTCAGATTTTTCTAAGGTGTTTTGCTATTTTTCTTAATTTAAACTATTTTTTAAGCATTTTTAATTAGCTTTAAATACAAATAATTAAGAAAAGTTCCAAAAAAATAATTTTTCATTTTTCTTAAGTTTAGATAAATATAAATAGCCTAAAAAGTATTTTTCCATAATTTTCTTAGTTTAAAAAGTATTTTCTAGCATTTTAATTAGTTTTAAATAGTTTTAAATTAGTAATAAATACATAAAAAGTCTAAAAAATATATTTTCAGTTTTAAAATAAGTTTTATCATATTTTAGATTTTTCCAAGTTATAATTTCATTTTTCTAGGTTAATTTGGTATTTTCTTGTATTTTAGTGCATTTTAAATACTTAATAAATAGTTTTTAATTAATAATAATTAGATAAATAGTTGTAAAAATAATTTTCCTTTTCTAATAATTTTCTTTTATCATTAGGATTGTAAAAATGTATTTTTCATATTTTTAGGATTTATATTGTGTAAGTTTCACGTTTTTATTTGTACGTTTACGTAATTTTTATTTTAAACGTAAGTTTTTAGTTTTAAGTTTTAAATGTTCATCACTTTAAATATAGTGATAGCGTTTATTTAATATCTTTTATCTTTTTAATTTTCTTAATTTGTATTTAAGCCGTTGTTATTTGTTGGCTTTTTCAGTAGTGTAATATTCAATCCTAATCCTTGCTGATCACTATCATTAGTGATCAT
>CM040242.1:207163688-207209526 GCA_022545495.1 Chrysanthemum lavandulifolium
TGAAATTAAGTGTGTCAAAAAAACTTAATGTGTCATTTCAAATGTGTCAAAAACTAAATGTGACACTTAAAGCGTATCATGAAATAAATTGTGTCAAAAAAAAATTATGTGTCATTTGAAATGTATCCACGAAATTATGTGTCAAAAGGTATAGTATGTCAATGAATATGTGTAAAAGAAAAATGTTAGGACCTTAGATATATCAACTTTATCACAAACCCAACACTTATATCACGTTAAACACAAACTGATGATATGCGTAAAGAAGAAAGAATAAGAACTTGGTGACTTGATGTATATGTTTAGAGAGATAAAGGAAAGAAGATGAAAACAATAAGTTGTATATTGCTTCAGGAAAAACACACACACACACAACACACCCTCAAATGACCATTTGAGGGTATTTATAGTTCAAGAGGCTTGTTGCCCTAAAGACTTTCCTTGGGCTTGGCCTTGGGCCTCGTGGACTTGGATTGGATTACACATAATAAAGGCTAGCTTATCTTAACTGTAGCCATTTAGCTTAGCCCGATCCACGAGCCGTTGATTATTCTATCACGATATCTAACACACGTTACAAAGTTCCTAAGCGTGATTGACCATCACTTCTAATAAAACAATTAAGGCTAACAATCTCCCCTAAGGGTGGTCATTCAAAAGATGCTCCACTTGATTTGGTCTTTACTTTTCTCGAGCTTGAACTTTGTGTATAGATATAGAATAGTCTTGATTCTTTGTTCCTTCATGCTTTGTGATCGATTAATGTGGTTGTGCTGTTGTCAACCGTTGGTTTGGTGTCTCCCGTCTTTCTCCACCATGCTCGCACTTCTATTTGACTTTGAGTTTCCAATTTTGAAGTTCTCAGTCTTTACACTTTGTAGATTCTTTGACATTGACGAAGAATCATCTTTAACTGAGTTGCCTTTGATTTTGATGAGAACTTTCATGTGTTGTTGGTATGAGCATGTGGCGAGTCCGCACGATCCATCCGCTCCGGAGCTTCCATAAGAAGAAAACATAAAGCAGGTTAGTAATAAGCGGTTCGGCGCTTACAAATTTGAATTTCGAGGGTGTTATGACATAGTGTGAAAACACGTCTCTAATTCTCACAAAGGCCGTTCTGAACTGGAGTCCCACGAGATAGCGATATACAAGTACATCTGATTCGGATGAGTCACGAGGTACATCAAGCATCACCCCACGATTGTAGAGACCGTTTGAGACACTGGCGTAATCCACGGAGAATTACCGAAGTGACTGCTTTGTCGGTTCGCTGATGTTGACCCTGGCGGGAGTTTCCATTCAATCACCGAAGAATCACAATTGTGAAACTTCTCATAAATGTTACGGCGGAATGCTAAGATCTGCGTGGGACTCTAGAATATATCACTTGTGTCCTTATTGATGAACAACAAGCGATGTCATGTCATATGTTCCTATGAGATCTTTTGATGAATCTCGTGGCTCTAGACTCAATAAGTGCATTTGGTTTTCACGGCGGAGACTAGGGAGGGTCTCTTCTTCAATACCAACCATCTCTAAGAGAAAGTCGATAGATTATGTAGGGTTCCCGGTGAGAATGAAACAAGTCCCTTTTGAGAGGAATTGGTGGCTAGAAGGTTTAGTGCGGTCGTCCTTTGGGTCCGTGGCGTCTTTGTCTTCAATACCGGTGTCATCTATCGACAACCCAGTAGCATATGTATTGAACCGGTTTACGCCTAAGGTTGAATATGGAGGGCTATTTCTTTTCACCCTTTTTCATTACATTTCTTTTAATTCTTCAACCCTTCTTTCGTTTCTCGCATTACTCCTTTTTCAATCATTCCTAAGGACTTCTAATACTAACTATTTGTGATGTCCTTGGGTAGATCCTCCGACTCTGGCGGATCATAGAACGAGTTTCCTATCCTTAGTCACCTTATAACTCCATGATTGTCCTATTATTGCCATAAAACCATTTTCATGAAAATCTCTCGAATGTTTATGATAGAAAACATGTTTGAGACACTCAGAGTTTTATAATTTTAGAAACACTCCCCACTTCACATGTGCTTATATGTTTTGTGTAACGCACATAGAGGTAGAGTTCGCACTTTTGAATTGATCGACTTTAAATGAACTAGACCGATTCGAGACACGTTTACATCACTAGAAATAGCTTGAAATTATTACCCGTCTGGTCGAGTCCAGTAGAAAGTTTCTAGATGGTACATAATTCACGTCAATTCATTGGTTTCAAGCGAGTCGAGCTCTTTTTAGATTCAAACAACGATCATTAAACATTTTTGATAACATTTTAATCACGTTTCTCCCCTCAAAATAGCATATCCATGATGTTTTGAAACAAAATGATTAAAAGATATGTTTTGAAAAGCATTTGGAGAGAAGGCGATTTAGCATGAATTTTGGAACAATTTTGTTTTATACTCCCCATAGCGAAAGCATATTTTTCATATAGAAAATTTAGACTCAATTAAGGGTTTAGAGGAGTTATCTTGGTACCAAATGTGAGATTTTGAAAACTCTTTTGAAAATTTGAATCAATGGTACATAAGATGAAGATTTTAAAATCTTTTGAAGATATTGAAGAAGAATTATCTTCCTTTGTTTTAGGATAAGTGCTCGATATTTATGAAAATAGATTTTGCGTTGCACTTTCCTTTCTTTAAAGATCGGGTTGCAATTTGAAATACTTACAAGCCATTATGTTTTTAGGAAAAGTGCTTTGAAAAATATTTAAAACCTTTGATTTTATTAAGCACTTTCATTTCTTTCAAACGGGTCTGAGTCGATGTGTCCGGAAGCCATCAATTTGAAGTCCGGGTTTGTCTTGAAGTATCTGAAAGCCATTTTTTGAGAATTTTTGAGAAGCGACATGTTTTAGAAAACATAATAAAGAACTTTCGCTCAAGCATCTGTACATGCCCGTATCATTGTTGAATAACATTTCTAGAAACGTCTGAATATCGATTATCTGAGAGACATATCGTAAGAGGAATATTTTTGGATTTTGTAGATTTTATATTGTTTTTGTATTTTGAAAATTTTCTATTTTTGTATTTTGCTTTTGTTGGTTTTATAAAAGAAATGGAAAATCAATAAAGAAGATAGAAATAATGATGAAGAAGAAGAGTTCTGAAATTGGAACCCTCGGATGAGCTTGGTTACGAGATATTTGATTCATCGCAACCAAAGAAGAAGAGTTTTCACAAATAACGATGTTAGAAGTACAAGATTCCTCACGGTGAGGGTGATCACTATCAGCGGTTGTAGTGGTTTTACTTCCTTATCACGATGATTGACACTATTATACGTGTTGGTGCAAGTATCAAAATCTTTCTGTGGGAATCCATCTAAGACCTATTTGGTTGAAAACTTTTCCGTGGGTATCCACCTAAGGTAAGATCTAGGGTTGTTTTCTTATCGGATCTGTGGAGACTCATTTTAGAAAAACTAAGTCTGAAGAGATCCACCTATTAGGTTTCTTTTGTTTGACATTTTATCAACGGGCTTGTTTCTATTTGGTGTCTTAGTGAATTGTGCCTTGTACGAATTATCTTTCTTGAGATATTGTAAGGCACATGCATCATGATTAGTGAAAAGATACATTTTTACATGTAGTCTGAGACAAATTCAATATTCTTGTTTAAAGCAATGACTTTAACTTTGTCACTCTGGTCTTTTGAAAATTGATTCTTGTTAGAAAAAGACTTAGAATTCCTAGTGTTGTTTTCTAAGGGCATAGCATTTTCTTTTGCGTAACTACTCTTAGATGCAAGCCGATCCCTAGTCTTTTGTAGAGTGTTCCTAGGTAATGGTTTACTACTACTAGCGGTGCCTTGAAATCTTGTAGAATTCATCACCCTAGATGTTGCACCTAGAATTCCATCTTTTGAGTCATGCCTTTTCCTAGCTTCTTCTAGATAGTGATTGTTGACCATGTTGTTAGAACCAATGATTCTTTAAGCTGGATTTTTGGTCACATTCCGTGTACTATTCCTAGAATTGCCATGTGTAAACACTTTTCTTTATCAAAGCAGGTTTTCAAAATCTTTGATAATTCGTTTTTGTTAGGCAAAATCTGTGGGTATTTGTTTTGACAAATCATTTTCTCATTGACTTTTGGAGGCGAGAAATAGACATTTTAGGTTTGAAAACCGGTTTGGAACATTGTTTTCTCCCAGGTCAATAGTTTTGCAAACTTAGTATCCATGACCTTCCTTTTAGACATTCCAACTGAGCTCTCAAAGATCATTTTGCTCTTTCATGTCCTTGTAGGCACGATCATCGACAGTTTGTCATACTTGCATTTCTCATTTTCGATCAAGTTGTTTAAAATAGGACCGTTTTCTTTTTCAAGTTTTTCAAGAGAATTTTCATATTTTGAAACAATTGCGGAGGTCTCGATGAGTCTTTCATGATCTTCAGCAGAATATGTTTGCAAAATAATGGACATGATATCGGTAGACATAACATCTTGAAGAGAATCATTCAAATTTTCCAAAACTTTGATGTGTTCAACACTTTCATTAACGCTTTACGAGGTTATGGTCCTTGACAAAGTCGGATGTTTCTTTCAAAAGCGCTTGTTCGAAATGAATTACCCTCGTGCGATGCCGTTAACGGAGGTTCAATTTGAGTTTTAAAAAGCGCTTCGTTTCGTCATCATGACGAGTAAACGGATGTTAGTAGTAATATTGGTTTTAGATTTGGCGATCTCTTGAAGATACCCAATTCTAGTTTTAATGTCATCTAAAATGCTTACGGCATCACTTGTGTTAAAAGGATTGTTTGAAGACATTTGTTCGATTTAAAAGGATTTTGAGACAACTCTGGGAGTTACAGCTGGTTTTGGCGGGTGTTGACACTTTGTTTGAAACACTTGGTGTGGTGGAAAGCGTTGATTGTTCTTTTGATTAACAAAAGTAATTCCATTAATTTTGTTCCATTTATTATAATCAATCGGTTTAAGATCCGGATTCTTTTGTTTCATTTTGATCTACTCTCCTCGAGATAGTTCCAACGTTTCAAGAGAATCACGAACAATTATGGGTTCATGCAAAGGTTTTCCATTGTTCAACACATTCGAGATTTACGAGCTTTCTTGAGGAGCGAAGAAGGGTTGTTACCAAGAGCCATTTTATGCGGTGTGAAAAATTGGATTTGCTTGATTAGAAAGCATCTTGTTTGTTTTAGCGGAATGACCCGTTGTGAAGCAAATTATCAATTTTTGATAGTTTCATTTTATCGAATTTCATCAAGAAGAGAATCTTCTCGTTTTGAAAAATCGACAATCAACTGTTTCTTCTCTTTTCAAGATCGAAAGCGATTGCTTTTTGTTTAGAAAGTTGGTCATTTAGTTGAGAAATTTCCTTGTTTAAAGATTTTATTTTCAAGTTCAAATTCACATCAAGTGTGTCATACTTGAGTTGCAATTGTTTTTCTCTTAAAAGCGAATCTCGATAACCAATTTCTAATTAAAGAAAGTTTGTTTGTATGAAATTGAAAGCTCTGGCGTTCTCTTTGTAACTCTCGAGTTGTGGTCAATTTCTTATTCGCGGCCTTAACCTCGCGATTGACCTTACTAACTTTCTCAATTTCAATGCCACATTTATTGATTAATGATTCAAAATAAGCACGTGTTTCCTCATCGGTCTCGATATTTTGTGCCACTGACCTCCATTAGGATCCATATGGGTTTGAGTAAGTATTGCTACAACTCGGATTGTCCATGTATGTATCATAAGTAGGTCTTGATGTCACGAGAATCTTTGTTTATCATGAGTAAACACATCACATATAACATTGTTATAGCATGGATCAATGATTGGTACCTTAGATATGCATTTGCGTCATAGGCGGGGAGTGCGTCAGTCGATGTCGTACTTAGTCTCACGAAGATTTGCCATGAAGCCGCGATTTGCATTGATGTCCTCTCGGTCTTCAAATCATCCATAATAGCGAAAAGTCATTTTCCTCGACCTCAGCTTGCATTCAGTTACGCCTTTTGTGCTAACAACATAGCTTTCTAAAGATCACAAAATCCTTCTTTTTCGGCTTTGTAGGACAATTCCTTGCCATGTGACCCACTCCTTGGCGGTTGTAACACTTAACTGATTACCACGATTCACATTTCCATAATTCCCAACGGCGGGGCTGCAACATTCCCATTCGATTACCAACTGCTCTATTCCCAACATTACATCCCATCGATTTCCAACATCTGACCAGTGATTACCACGATACGGAACCGCTGATTACCCGTCATTGCTAAATGCTTTATCCAATAAAGAAAATACATTGCAAGGTCGCTTCTACTTAGTCGGTTTCATGATCGATGATTCCTTGTTCTGGTATTGTGGATACGGTTGTTGAATGACTTGTTGTTCGGTGGATAGAATTGTTGTTGTGGTTGTTGAATGTATTCGCAAGTTGTTGTTGTTAGAAGATGATGAAGCTTGTTGTTGTGTATTCACTTTGAAGGTTGAGTCTTAGCAATAAGTGCCAATGGATCATGATTCTTTGCCAATCTTTCTTTCCCGACTTCATTCACTTGACTTGGTTTTGTTTGAGGAAAATCGTTGAGTTGATCAAAGTTCACGGATGTAAGTCTTTTGTTTGGTTGACAATAGTGACATATCGTCCCATTCTTACGGAAGATTATTCAGAACTTGATGTTTGAGCGATTATTACGGGTGCCAACTTGTTTACGATAAGCTCATTCATCAAAGTGCAAAACCTTCCATAGTAGGATTCAATTGATTCTCTGGTGTAGATGTAAACTTCTCCCATTCGATTAGCGACTTGTTCTCCATGCCTTGTTTACCAATTTACATTTCCATAACATAGCCGTCTAACACGTTCCCACATATCGAAAGCGGTTTCTGGCTGCTCTCTGTTGACAAAAATGTCTATTGGTAAACCCGGTTGGACAATATGAATTGCCATGTCATCTGCATCGACTTGTTTGATCCTCTTGATGTATTCGATTCGGTTTGAAGATGAGAGGATGGTGGGATGGGAGGTGTTGCATCTGCATTTCGGTAGATGAACTTGTCGGTGGAAGGTCCATCTGAATGGATTTAATCATGAGTTTCCCATTAGGTTTGGTCTTGATGTGGCGGAGCATTCGACATCCATTGAAGATAACCACCTTTTGCCAACATAGGAGGTCGGTTTTCGGCACCGCTGCATGAATGTTTGTTGAGTTGCCATTGATGAAGGTATGATCGATAAAGTTGATGTAGGATCGATTCAACGATAAAGGAGTTGTGGTTGATGAAGATTAAGCTCGGTTGAGGTGTTTCGAAAGTCGTACTCGTAACCTTGGTTTTAGTGAAAAACAATTTTAGCCCAAAATTTGAAATTCACTATAAAAATCAATTCTAAGGTCGTATGAAAATTTTGAGTTATGACAATTTGACGTAAATTTGACCGAAAATTTTGAATTTAGGCCCAAAAATTTGAATTTTGACCAAAATTTTCACAGTTAAATCAAAATTTGAATTCGCGTAAAAATTGAGCGTTTAGTCTCTTCAAAATTTAAATTTTACTCAAGTTTTCTCGCCAAAAACCTTATCGTGAAAGAGCTTAGGCGTGAACAACGGAAGTTCTGAGTAGGATATGCTTAGGCGTAGGATCTTATCGTAGGAAGCTTAGGCGTGGGATCTTATCGTAGACTTAAAGTTAGGCGTGGGAAAACTTATGCGTGGATTTGGCTTATCGTAAGACAAGGCTTAGGCGTAGGATAAATACTTAAGCGTAAAGTAATCTCGTGTAAGTCTAAGCTTATTCGTAAGATTAGGGTTTTGCCCAAAATCCTTTACACTATCACGGTGTAAGGGATATCCAAAAGTCAAGTGTTCATGAACTTATCCAAGTGAGGAAGCCTTTGAGTCACCGTTTAAGCTCGAAGAATCTGCACCAAAAGTTATGAGTAGAACCTTGTCGTAGTTTGACTTTCTTCTGCGTAGAACTAGGGTTTTGACCTCACAGCGTAAAAAATTTCAGTGATTCAAGCGATTTCTCTTGCATGATAGCCTTAAAACACTCGAATAACCAAAAATGTTGACCTTTTTCACCCAAAGTGCTTAGAAAATTCACAGTAGAAATGACCAACGAACCAAAATGAGTTTAAAAAGCGTATCTAAACCCGTAAAGCTTGAAACTTTTGCAAAAACTGAAACTTTAACACAAATAAAGCTTAAACCACAAGAATCTTGAATTTTTGATGAAAAATCAAAGCTTTAAGCGTATGAAATATGTAAAGCGTGAGCCTTCTGGCGTAACCCTTCAAAACAAACACAAACACTCCTAAACCATTGTTAGGCGATTGATACCAATTGTTAAGACCTTAGATATATCAACCTTATCACAAACCCAACACTTATATCACGTTAAACACAAGCGATGATATCGTAAAGAAGAAAGAATAAGAACTTGGTGACTTGATGTATATGGATCGTGTATGTTTAGAGATAAAGGAAGAAGATGAAAACAATAAGTTGTATATTGCTTCAAGGAAAAACACACACACACACACACTCAGCACACCCTCAAATGACCATTTGAGGGTATTTATAGTTCAAGAGGCTTGTTGCCTAAAGGCTTTCCTTGGGCTTGGCCTTGGGCCTCGTGGACTTGGATTGGATTACACATAATAAAAGGCTAGCTTATCTTAACTATTAGCCATTTAGCTTAGCCCAATCCACGAGCCCGTTGACTATTCTATCACGATATCTAACACCGTTACAAAGTTCCTAAGCGTGAATGACCATCACTTCTAATGAAACAATTAAGGCTAACAAAAATAATGTATCCACCAATATATCAAACAACTAAGTGTGTCAAAAAACTTAATGTGTCATTTAAAGTATTTCTTGACTCACTAAAAATGTGCCAAACATATTAGTGTGTCATGTATCCGAAAGTTATTAGTTATAATGTCACTACTACATACATTCGCATCCAAACGTGTGCCACAAAAATAATGTATGAAAAAAGTAGTGGGTCAATAGAAAGCGTATATAACTACGGATGAATTAATTAATGTAGTAGGTAAGAAAGAGGCACAAAATTAAACATTTAAAAATTGGTCAAACACCTATGATTTAATCTACTATATTTGCCCTTAATTAATGAAAATTGTGCTATTAAATATCTATTATTTACTAAAACATCATTGTCAATTTCATCCATTGATCAATTTTAACTTGTTAGATCCAACGATTAAAATTCCTTCCTATCCTTTTACACCAATCAACATTTTACCATAACCAAACTCTATATAGATATATATATATATATATATATATATATATATATATATATATATATATATATATATATATATATATATATATATATATATATATATATATATATGTGTATATATATATATATATATATATATATATATATATATATATATATATATATATATATATATATGAAATTAATCATAAAAGTAGGAGTAGATGTGAAATAAAAAAAAAGTAGATATATGTAATGTGTATAATTTGTTTATATATACTAGTCGTGTAAAGTGCATAACGACGAGATTTTTTAATGGCAAATAGTTATAGTTGAGAAATTGTGGTTGATTTTTTCATGCGACGTTTAGCAATTAACATTGTCAATTCTTCATCATCATTCAAAATGACAACAACATTATATCCAGGAAGCCGAAGAGTAATACCTAATCCATTACACCTCCCTCGTTATCCTCTACTGATAACGTTTCTGACTCGAATTCCCTCATACGTAGATGTAATCTACGTATTCTCTCCAGGCCTATTGTTAGCTCATATTCAAGTTCCATGGAAGTTAAGAACCATCGGTATTGGGAAATATCTACGCTTCAATATGGAAGGAAAAGAACCCGATGTTGCTAAGGCGTTGGGTAATGGTGTTGAAATTGGTTTTCCATGAATATTCTATCTCTTAACATTAGTGGGGTCGGGAAGACCATAAACGCATTTGGGTTAGAAGACTATGTGAAAATCATATCCAATTCTTAGGCATTCAAGAATTGATGACATGTGATGTCAACCCTTTCATGATTCAATCAATGTGAGGTCCTTCCTCATTTGAATATGATGTGAAAAGGCAATTGGTAAATTGGAGGAATCATTTCGGTTTGGGATCCATCTATTTTTCCAAAACCTCCTCAATCACGGTGATGGATTCCTCGCTCTCACTAGAATGGACCACCATAGATGTCGAATGTCGAATTATTATAGTATCGCTCATAAAGACCTTAAAGAAAACATAATCTTTGGAAAGATCTCAAGACTTTAATAATCTCAGAAAACATTTTATCCATTGTCATGGGAGACTTCAATAAGGTACGTTCCGCTTCCGAACGCTTGGGTTCTCACTTTTGTCAACAAAGTGCAACAATCTTCAATGAGTTTATTGCTTCAACTGTGTAGGACCTTACTTTTATCAACCTTATCACTTTACCAAGCAAACCCAACACACGTAACCCAAGTTATGCGTATAAAACGTGAAACACAAACACAAACAAAGTGTAGAAATAAGATAAGAAGAGATGGTGACTTGATGTTAAACCGTGTATGTATGAAGAAAAGATAAACACAATAAAGTTGTACATTCCAAAGGAAAAAACACACACACACTTTCAAGCACACCCTCAAATGACATACTTGAGGGTATTTATAGTCTAAGACAAAGGATGCCCTAAGGCTTGGCCATGGGCCGTATATGGGCTTGGACATGGATTGGGTTACATGAACTTATACAATGCTAGCTTAACTAAACTAATAACCAATTAGCTTAGCCCAATCCACGAGCCGTTGACTATTCTAGTACGATATCTAACACGCGTTACAAAGTTCCTAAATGTGAATGACCATCACTTCCAATAAAAACTATTAAGGCTAACAATCTCCCCTAAGGGTGGTCATTCAAAAGATGCTCCACTTGATAAGATCTTTACTTTCCTTGAGCTTGAACTTTGCGTGTAGATATAGAATAGTCTTGATTCTTTGTTCCTTCATGCTTTGTGATCGATTAATGTGGTTGTATGCGTTGTCAACCGTTGGTTAGGTGTCTCCACGCCTTTCTCCGCCATGCTCACACTTCTATTTGAATTTGATTTACCAATGATGTAGTTCTCGAGTCTTTAAACTTTGTAGATTCTTTGACATTGACGAAGAATCATCTTTGACTTTATATTTCCTTTGATTGTGATGAGAACTTTCATGTGTTGTTGGTATGAACATGTGGAGAATCTGCACGATCAATCCGCTCCGGAGCTTCCATAAGAAGAAAACATAAAGCAGGTTAGTAATAAGCGGATTAGGCACTTACAAGTTTGAATTTTGAGGGTGTTATGACATAGTGTGAAAACACGTCTCTAATTCTCACAAGGCCGTTCTGAACTGGAGTCCCACAAGTGAGATAATCGATATACCGAAGTACATCTGATTCGGATGAGTGTTGAGGTACGAAGCATCACCCCGTATGTGAGACCGTTTGAGACACATTAAGCATAATCCACGGGAGTTACAGTGACTGCTTTGTCGAGGCTTGATGTTGACCTGGCGGGAGTTTCCATTCAATCACTAAGGATCACAATTGTGAAACCTCTCATAAATGTTACGGCGGTTGCTAAGATCTGCGTGGGACTCTATAATATATAACTTGTGTCCTTATTGATGAACAACAAGCGATGTCATGTAAAGTGTTCCTATGAGATCTTTTGATGAATCTACGTGGCTCTAGACTCAATTAGTGCATTTTGGTTTTCTGGCGGAGACTAGGAGAGGTCTCCTTCTTCAATATCAACAATCTCTAAGAGAAAATCGATAGATTATGTAGGGTTCCCAGTGAGAATGAAACAAATCCTTTTAAGAGGAATTGAGTGGCTAGAAGGTTAGTGCGGTGCGTCCTTTGGGTCCATGGCGTCTTTGTCTTCAATACCGGTGTCATCTAGTGACAACGATAGCGAGATGAATTGAACCCGTTTTACGCCTAAGGTTGATTATGGAGGGCTATTTCTTTTCACCCTTTTCATTACTTTTCTTTTTAATTCTTCAACCCCTTCTTTCTCCTTTCTCACATTACTCCTTTTTCAATCATACCTAAGGACTTCTAGTTCTAAACTATTGGTGATGTCCTTGGGTAGATCCCTCCGACTCTGGCGGATCATAGAACAGTTATTCCTATCCTTAGTCATCTTATAACTCCATGTTTGTCCTATTGTTGCCATAAAACCATTTTCTTGAAAATCTCTCAACGTGTTTATGATTATCAAAACATTTTGTTAACACCTTGAGAGTTTTATATTTTCGAAACACTCCCCTTCACATGTGCTTATATTGTTTTAACTTAAATCTGCAGAGAGGGTAGAGTTCGCACTTTTGAATTGATCGACTTTAAATAAACTAGACCGATTCGAGACACGTTTACATCACTAGAGAACTAGCTTGAAATTATTACCGTCTGGTCAAGTCCATAGAAAGTTTCTCGAAATGGTACATTTCGACTTTAATTTCTCGTCAATTCATTGGTTACAAGCTGAGTCGAGCTCTTTTGAGATTCAAACAACGATCATTAAACTTTTGATCACATTTAATCACGTTTCTCCCTCAAAATAGCATATCTATGATGTTTTGAAACAAAATGATTAAAAGATATGTTTTGGGAAAGCATTTGGAAAGCGGTTTAGCATGAATTTTGGAAAATTTTAGGTTAATACTCCCCATTAACGAAAGCATATTTTTCATCTGAAAATTTAGAATCAATTAAGGGTTTAGAGGAGTTATCTTGGTACCAAATGTGAGAAATTTTGAAAAATCTTTTTGAAAAATTTCGAATCAATAATGCAAGATGATGAAGTTTTAAAATCTTTTGAAGATATTGTGAGGAGAATTATCTTCCTTTGTTTTAGGATAAGTGCTCGATATTTATGAAAATCGATTTTGCATAGCACTTTCCTTTCTTTAAAGATCGGGTTGCAAGCGGAAATACTTACAAGCCATTATGTTTTTAGGAAAAGCGCTTGAAAATATTTAAAACCTTTGATTTTGATAAGCACTTTCCTTTCTTTAAGCCTTGGTCTGAGTGATGTGTTGAAGCCATAAATTTGAAGTTCGGGTTTCGTCTTTGAAGTATCTGAAAGCCATTATATTTTAAGAAATTTTGAGAAATGACATGTTTTGGAAAACATTAAAGAACTCTCGCTCAAGCATCTGTACATACCAGTATCATTGTTGAATGACATTTCTAAACGTCTGAGAATATCGATTATCTGAGACATGTCGTGAGAAGAATATTTTTGGATTTTGGAAATTTTCTAATGTTTTGTATTTTTCAAATTTTTTCTATTTTTGTATTTGGTTTTGTTGGTTTTCAAATTTTGTATTTGGTTTTGAAAATATTCTGAAGAAGATTTGAAGAAAGAGAAATTAAGTTGGGACAAGTAAAAGTGGAGTTAAGAGTGAAACTAGAAAAGGATTTCCACATGCGAAATTGGCATAAAGTTCTTCTTTACCACACGGGGTATATGAACCTTCAACACTTTTACAAGTACACGCATCCTGAGAAGAAGAATTTTCACAAATAACGATGTTAGAAGTACATGATTCCTCACGGTGAGGGTGATCACTATCAGCGGTTGTAGTGGATCGACTTCCTTATCCGAATGATTGTCACTATTATACGTGTTGGTGCAAGTATCAAAATCTTTCTGTGGGAATCCATCTAAGACCTATTTTGTTGAAAACTTTGCGGTGGGTATCCACCTAAGGTAAGATCTAGGAGTTGTTTTCTTATCGGATCGTGGAAGACTCATTTTAGAAAAACTACGTCACGAAGAGATCGTCCTATTAGGTGTCTTTGTTTGTCTTTTATCAACGGGCTTGTTTTATTTGGTGTCTTAGTGGATTGTGCCTTGTACGAAATTATCTTTCTTGAGATATTGTGAGACACATGCATCATGATTAGTGAAAAGACACATTTTTACATGTAGTACAGACAAATTCGATATTCTTGTTTAAAGCAATGACTTTAACTTTGTCACTCTGGTCTTTTGAAATTGATTCTTGTTCGAAAAAGACTTAGAATTCCTAGTGTTGTTTTCTAAGGGCATAGCATTTTCTTTTACGCAACTACTCTTAGATGCAAGCCAATCCCTAGTCTTTTGTATAGCGTTCCTAGGTAATGGTTTACTACTACTAGCGATGCCTTGAAATCTTGTAGAATTCATCACCTAGATGTTGCACCTAGAATTCCGTCTTTTCAGTGCATGCCTTTTTCCTAGCTTCTTCTAGATAGTGATTGTTGACCATGTCGTTAGAGCAAGCAGATTCTTTAAGCTGGATTTTTGGTCACATTCAGTGTACTATTCCTAGAAATGCGGTGTAAACACTTTAGGTTTTTAACAACAACTTTTCTTTTTCAAAACCTTTGATAATTCTCTTTTTAATAAGCGGGGATGTGGGTGGTGATTTTGACAAATCATTTTCTCATTGACTTTTGGAGGACTTTGAGAAATAGACATTTTGGTTTGAAAACCGGTTTGGGAACATTTGTTTCTCCTCGGTCAATGGTTTTGCAAACTTAGTATCCTGACCTTTTCTTTAAGACATCCCGGTGAGCTCTCAAAGGTCATTTTGCTCTTGCATGTCCTTGTAAGCACGCTCATCTGACATTTTTCATACTTTCATTCCTCGGTTTTCGATCAAGTTGTTTAAAATATGATACATTTTCTTTTCAAGTTTTTCAAGAGCATTTTCATATTTTGAAACAATTACGGAGGTCTCGGTTGGAGTTTTCATGATCTTCAACAGAATATGTTTGTAAAATAATGGACATGATATCGGTAGTCATAACATCTTGAAGAGAATCATTCAAATTTTCCAAAACTTTGATGTGTTCAAAACATTCATTAGCTTGCTTTACGGGATTTATGGTCCTTGACAAAGTCGGTTGTTTCTTTCAAAGTGCTTGTTCAACATGAATTACCCTTGAGTTGATGTTATTCGGTGAGGGCAATTTGAGTTTCAAAAACTTTTACATTCAATATCAAAACTATTAAACCGGATGTTTGTTGTAATATTGGTTTTAGTTTTATGATCTCTTGAAGATACTCGATTCTAGTTTTAACGTCATCTAAAATGCTTCTAGTATCACTTGTGTTAAAAGGATTGTTTGAAGACATTTGTTCGATTTTGAAGAGATTTGGAAACTACAAGCTGGTTTTGAGGCGATTTTGAAGCGGTGTTGACACTTTGTTTGAAACACTTGGTGTGATGGAAAACTTTGACTTTTCTTTTTGATTAACAAAAGTAATTCCATTAATTTTGTTCCATTTATTATAATCAATCGGTTTAAGATCTGGATTCTTTTGTTTCATTTTTGATCTACTCTCCTCGGATAGTTCCAGCGTTTCAAGAGAATCACGAATAATTATGGGTTCATGCAAAGGTTTTCCATTGTTCAACACATTACGAGATTTACGAGCTTTCTTGAGAAAACAAGGAGGTGAGTTACCAAGAGCCATTTATGAGAAGTATGAAAATCGGTTTACTTGATTAGAAAGCATCTTGTTTGTCTTAAGCGGAATGACCCGTTGTAAGAAGCAAATTATCCAATTTTTTATTGTTTCATTTTGTCCGAATTTCATCTAGAAGAGAATCTTCTCGTTTGAAAAATCATCAATCAATGTTTCTTCTCTTTTCAAGATCGAAACAGTGCTTTTGTTTAGAAAGTTGGTCATTTAGTTCGAGAAATTTCCTTGTTTAAAGATTTTATTTTCAAGTTGATTCACATCAAGTGTATCATACTTGAGTTGCAATTGTTTTCTCTTAAAAGCAGAATCTCGATAACCAATTTTTAATTCGATATTTTGTTTGTATGAAATTCATAGGCTCTTACGTTCTCTTTGTAACTCTCAAGCTCGATGGTCAATTTAACATTGTGGCCTTAACATTCGTGGTCAATTTAACATAATAGCCATAAAGTCATGTTCCTCGACACTCAACTGCCTTCACGATTACGCCTTTTGTGCTAATAGCATAGCTTTTACGAAGATACATAAAATCCTTCTTTTCGGCTTAGTAGGACAATTCCTTGCCATGTGACCCACTCCTTGTGGTTGTAACACGTAACTGATTACCCACGATTCACATTTACATAATTCCCAACATTTGGGTGCAACATTCCCATTACGATTACCTTTGCTCTATTCCCAACATTTTGTCCGTCGATTTTCAACATTCGACCCAGTGATTACCGATACGGAACCGCTGATTACCCATACGGAATCCGGTAGCATATCCATCTTTGATTCCCAATAACTCCAACCATTTGACCTTGATTACCCGTATTCACACCCGGTGTGCAATTTGCACATTGCGAGTGTTTGATGAAATCCTTTGGTTGTTGTTAGTTGGTGTGGAATAGCGACTTGAATGCTTTACCCAATAAAGAGTATACTGTTGCAAGGTCGCTTCTTGTTCGACTTCGAGGATCGGTGATTCCTTGTTCACGGTATTGTGGATCTGGTTGTTGAATGACTTGTTGTTACGGTGGATAGAATTGTTGTTGTGGTTGTGGAATGTATTCTTTGCAAGTTGTTGTTGTTGGAAGATGATGAAGCTTGTTGTTGTGTATTCTTTGAAGGTTGAGTCTTTGCAATAAGAGCCAATGGATCATGATTCTTTGCCAATCTTTCTTTCGACTTCATTCGCTTGACTTGGTTTTGTTTGTAAAATCGTTTAGTTGATCAAATTTCACTTGATGTAAGTCTTTTGTTTGGTTGACAATAGTGACATATCGTCCCATTCTTCTGGAAGATTGTTCGGGAACTTGATGTTTTGAGCGATAGTTACGGGTGTCAACTTGTTTCGATTAGCTCATTCATCAAAGTGCAAAACCTTCCATAGTAGGATTCAATGGATTCTCACGGGTAGAAGTAAACTTTTCCCATTCAGTTAGCGACTTGTTCTCCATGTCTTGTTGACCAATTTACATTCCATGACAAAGCCTTCTAACACGTCCCCACATATCGAAGCGGTTTCTGGCTGTCTACCGCAAACAAAGATGTCTATTGGTAAACCCGGTTGGATAATATGAATTGCCATGTCATCCGCTTGACTTGCTTCGATCCTCTTGATGTATTTTGATTCATTTTGAAGGCGAGAGGATGGTGGGATGGGAGGTGTTGCATCAGCATTTCGGGGACATGGACTTGTCGAGGCTTGAAGGGTCCATTCGTAATGGAGTTAATCATGAGTTTTCCATTAGGTTTGGTCTTGATGTAGCGAAGCATACGACTTTCCATTGAAGATAACCACCTTTGCCAACATAGGAGGGCGGTTTTCGCACACCTTTGCATGAATGTCTTGTTGAGTTGCCATTGATGAAGGTATGATCGATAAAGTTGATGTAGGATCGATTCAACGATAAAGGAGTTGTGGTTGATGAAGATTAAGCTCGGTTGAGGTTTTTCCGAAAGTCGTACTCGTAACCTTGGTTCTCGGGCGTAAAAATTTTCTCCCAAAATTTGAAATTCACTATAAAATCAATTCTAAGGTCGTATGAAAAATTTGAGTTATGACAATTTTGGCCAAATTTGACCGAAAAATTTGAATTTAGGCCCAAAATTTGAATTTTGACCAAAATTTTCAGATTAAACCAAAATTTGAATCTCGTAAAAATTGAGCGTTTAGTCTCCTCAAAAATAAATTTTACTCAAATTTTCCGCCAAAAACACGAGATTCTGAGTGAGCGATGCTTAGGCGTAGAAACACGAATTCTGAGTGAGCGATGCTTAGGCGTGGGATCTTATCGTAGGAAGCTTAGGCGAGGATTCCTTAGGCGTAGGATCTTATCGTGAACTTAAAGTTAGGCGTGGGAAAACTTATGCGTAGATTTAGCTTATCGTAAGACAAGGCTTAGGCGTGGGATAAATACTTAGCGTAAAGTAATCTACGCGTAAGTCTAAGCTTATGCGTAAGATTAGGGTTTTGCCCAAAATCCTTTACACTATCACGGTGTAAGGGATATCCAAAAGTCGAAGTGTTCCACAAACTTATCCAGTGAGGAAGCACTTTGAGTCACCGTTTAAGCGAAGAATCCGCACCAAAAGTTATGAGTAGAACCTTATGCGTGGTTTGACTTTATTACGCGTAGAACTAGGGTTTTGACCTACGCGTAAAAATTTCCGATGATTCAAACAATTTCTCTTGCAGATAGCCTTAAAACACTCGAATAACCCAAAATGTTGACCTTTTCACCCAAAGTGCTTAGAAAGCTTACGAGTAGAAATGACCAACGAACAAAAAGCGAGCTTAAAATGATTTAAAACACGTAAAGCTTGAACTTTTCGCAAAAACTGAAACTTTAGCACCAAATAAACCTTAAACCACAAGAATCTTGAATTTTAAGTGCAAAATTAAAGCTTTAAGCGTGAAAACTTTTGATACTGAGAGCTTACGCAGATCAACACAAACAAACACAAACACTCCTAAACCATTGTTAGGCGATTGATACCAATTGTTATTTCCTTGATCACTTATACCTTGAATTTTTGTTGTGATTGTTAGAGGTAGCTTGTTGAACGAAGTCATAAAACATTTATTCCCATTTGATATCCCATATTACGATTCACAACGGCTCCCCGATGTCCAACATATTGTCCCGCATATTGCATCGATTCCCCATTTGTATACCCGTAGCAAATTCATTACGATTCCCAATAACATCAACCATTTCTCCTCCTTGACCCATATGCATACTTGGTTGAGCAAACTACGGATTATACGATGAAATCCATTGGTTGTTGTTATTTGGTGTAGTTGGACTAATGTTTAGGTCATTGAAGAATGAATCAAAGAAAGCGGTTTTGAGACGATGCCGAGTTGCCATTGAGGAAGGTATGTATGATAAAGTTGATGTAGGATCGATTCAACGATAAAGGAGTTGTGGTTGATGAAGATTAAGCTCGGTTTGAAGTTTTTACGAAAGTCGTATCAGAACCTTGATTCTTAAAAAATTTCGCCCAAAATTTGAAATTCACTATAAAAATCAATGCTAAGGTCGTATGAAAAATTTGAGTGATGACAATTTTAACGCCAAATTTGACCGAAAATTTTGAATTTAGGCCCAAAATTTGAATTTTGACCAAAATTTTCACAGTTAAACCAAATTTTGAATCTCGTAAAAATTGAGCGTTTAGTCTCCTCAAAATTTAAATTTTCCCGCCAAAAAACTTTTTTTTTTTTTTTTAAACCTTTATGCGTATAAAGAGCTTAGGCGTGACAATGAAGTTCTGAGTAGAGTTGGTGCTTATGCGTAGGATCTTATCGTGGGATCTTAGGCGTAGGATTCCTTAGGCGAGGATCTTATGCGTAGAAAGTATCTTCTGGCGTAACCTTAGGCTTATGCGTAAACAAAAGACTTAGTCGTAAAACCTTACAGCGTAAGTGTGAGCTTATGCGTGAGAGTGTTACTCGTGGCGTTTATGCTTATGCGTAAACTTAGGTGTAAAACCAAAATCCTTTACACTTTGTCACGGTAAAAGATATCCACAAGTCGAGTGTTCCACACTTATCCAAGTGAGGAAGCAGCGAGTAACAGATTAAAGCTCGAAGAATCTGCACCAAAAGCTTATGCGAGAACCTTATGCGTAGAAGCAGTATGTTGACTTTTTATGCGTAGAACTAGGGTTTTGACCTCGGCCAAAAAAATTTCCAATGATTCAAACGATTTCTCTTGCGGATATCCTTAAAACACTCAAATAACACAAAATGTTGACCTTTTTCACCCAAAGTGCTTAGATAAGTTACGAGTAGAAATGACCAACGAACCAAACACGAGTTCAAAATGAAGAAAACACGTAAAGCTTGAACTTTTGCAAAAATGAAACTTTAGCACCAAATAAACCTTAAACCACAAGAATCTTGAATTTTTAAGTGCAAAATTAAAGCTTTAAGCGTGACAAATATGTAAAGCGAGAGCCTTTACGTAACCCTTCAAAACAAACACAAACACTCCTAAACCATTGTTAGGCGATTGATACCAATTGTAAAACCTTACTTTTATCAACCTTATCACTTTACCAAGCAAACCCAACACACGTAACCCAAGTTACGCGTATAAACGTGAAACACAAACACAAACAAAGTGTAGAAATAAGATAAGAAGAGATGGTGACTTGATGTTAAACCGTGTATGTATGAAGAAAAGATAAACACAATAAAGTTGTATATTCCAAAGGAAAAACACACACACACACACACTTTCAAGCACCCCCTCAAATGACATACTTGAGGGATATTTATAGTACAAGACAAAGGATGCCCTAAGGCTTGGCCATGGGCCGTATATGGGCTTGGACATGGATTGGGTTACATGAACTTATACAATGCTAGCTTAACTAAACTAATAACCAATTAGCTTAGCCCAATCCACGAGCCCGTTGACTATTCTAGTACGATATCTAACACACGTTACAAAGTTCCTAAATGTGAATGACCATCACTTCCAATAAAAACTATTAAGGCTAACAAAGCTGGTCTCTTAGACTTTCCTACGGGAGGCATGCGCTTTACTAGGATGAATAGGGTGGGTTCTAAACTAAGCAAACTTGATAGAATTTTAGTTTCTAATCATGTCTTGAATAGATGGTCGAATTCCACACGTTAGCACTTACTTGGGAATTTTCGGATCACCGCCAATCCTACTTCTTAACTTTCGAAATGATTTTGGTCCATCACCATTCTAGTTCTTGAGACTGGCTACCTCATAACGATTTCAATGATATTTTAACCGAGTCTTGGTCCACTCAAGTCGGTAGCCATCATACTTGCTCGGTTGTCCAATTTAAATTGAAGTTGCGGAACCTCAAAAGGCAATCAAAAGTTGGAGAATCACAATAAATGAATCGAAGCAATTTGTTGCCATTGTTCTGCGTGATGGAATAAAAGAAATTGATAAAAGATGAACTATCACCTCTTTCCTCACCGATGTGGATCTCGGAACAAACAATGTCGATTGTTGGCTAACATTGAACACCAAAAGCTCAAAGATTTAAAGCGAATGACAAGGTAAAATGGATTTTAGGGTGATGAAAATTCGGTTTCTTCCATGGTATGATCAATAGCCGAAAAAACCGGTCAAGAATAAATGGTCTTGCTATTGATGGGTCTTGGATATCGGACCGTGCTTATCAAATCCCACATCTTTCTTTCTTTTCGCCTAAGTTCAAAGCGAAACACAACAAACCCTCCTTTTCATGCAACCTCTTCAAGCAGCTCTCCACGGAAGATAACACCTTTCTTGAAGCCTGCTCACCTCTCAAGAAATCAAAGAAATTGTTTGGAATTGTGGGGTAAGAAAGCACCAGGGCCCGACGGGTTCTCCTTTAAGCTTATTAAAAACATTGGAACACCTTTGGCAACGACATCACCGCTTACATTATTGACTTCACTCACATGACTTTCATTCCAAGAGGTTGTAATTCTTCTTTCATTACACTTGTTCCTAAAGTTGATGATCCGATTACCATTAGTGATTTTAGACCAATTAGCTTAATTGCTTTTCAATACAAAATCATTGCTAAAATCCTTGAAAACCGCCTTGCTCGTGTTAAACATCGGTTATTAGTGAAACCCAAATGGCATTTATCAAAGGTAGGAAAATTACCGATGGTCCTTTAATGGTTAATGAAATCATTTCATGGGCCAAAAAAAAGAAAAAGCTTCTTATTCTCAAAGTGGAATTTGAAAATGCCTTTGATACGCTTAGTTGGACTTTCTTGAATTCCATCATGAACCAAACGGGTTTAGTGCAAAACGAGAAGTTGGATTCATTCGTGCCTTAATTCGGCATATGCCTCGGTCCTCATCAATGGATCTCCAATTAAGGAATTTAAATAGAAAAGGCCTTAGATAAGGTGACCCCTTTCTCCTTTCTTGTTTATTTTGGCGGTTGAAGCTCTAAATGTGGTGTTTTTAGAAGCAAGAAAAGGAGAATATTCCTAGGAGTCGAAGTGGGTTGATGAGTGCGTATTCACTCATCATTTTAGGTCAAATATGAGTCTGCAAAACATTCAAAACACTCAAAATGCATCGAAATCTGAAAATATCTCAAAATTATGTTTTATATGTTTCGGATGCAAAATGTTTAAATCGGATGAAAAGCGAACAAAGTTTGCATAATTGGCGATTTCGGTCCCCGACTTTCAAAATTGATGAAATAGTCCCGAGCACGTATTTTAAAAGAAAAGTCACCAAAGGTCATTTCAAAATCATAAGTTGTCATAATTAGTCCTTTGGTGTAAAATTTCAAAATTTTGAGAAATTACAAGTTTGATCCTGGATTTTAAAATTTGTCAAGTTTAGTCCTCTGATTACAATTTGCAAATTTGGTCCCTTGGTTTATTTAAGATTCACAAGTATGGACCTTGGATTACATTTTTAGAATTTCATAAATGGTCCCTGGACTTTCGGTTTAATGATTTGGCCCCTATGTTTACCTTTGGATTCAAAGATTATCCTAAGTCCAAGAATAACAACCAAGGCCCAAAATATTACTAACTGGTCCAACCCAAACCCCATGACCCGGTCAACCCTTACCCTTACCCGGTCAATCGAATATACTAATACACCTCAACCCTTCTGTTTTCCCCATTCCTTTCCCGCCCAAAGAGAATCCCTGAGCCCTAGAAACCACAATCCCCAAAACTCCCTTTTCTCCTTCCCAAACACTCCACCTCCAAACTCCTTATTACCCACCTAAATCCTTTTAACCGTTTCTCACAAATCCTAACCCACTTCCATTTCCCCCAATTTCCGACTCATCGATCCTAGTCAAAAGAGCGTTGGATGGTCAAGATTGCTTCAAAATGCTACCTACCGTTGGACTACTCGGATGAACTCAAAGAAGCACAAGAGTGAAGTGAAGCTTGAAGACCTAGACTTTTAGAATAAATAGAGCTCTTGTAAGCCTTGAATGGCGTGGGTTTTAGTTTTGTTAAAAGGTTTAGTTTACATTTTCAAGTTGTAGTTTATCTTTTAAATTAATGAAAAACCTTTTTAGCTTATTTCTTGTTCATTAGTGAATAAGCACTTTTGTGCTTATTTGCTTATTACCATTTACTATTTGTTCTAAAGCCTTATTCTTAGTGCAAATTAGTTTTATAAAGAAAATCCAATCTTAGTTTTCAAAAATCGGTTTTATAGTATTTACGCCTGTAAGGGTGTTTGGTTTAAGCTTATTTGTTTGTCAAAAACTTTTCACCCACTTTGACTCTCAAAGTCAAAGTGGTTTAAGGTTTTAGTAAGTTGCAACAAGGTCTTAAACTGTTTTGACAATGTTTGCAAAGTTTGGTTCATAAAAATACTCTTCTGTCTTTCTGTCCTCTATCGTTAAAACAAGCACCATAGTCTTTGTTTGAACACCATTTTAACTCGCTTATTGTTGGTCAAAATCTTTTCAAAACTACTTTTCTCACATCCCAACATACCCATCTTGATATTTCATAAGCTTATTTGTCACTTAGGATAGTATAGCTTAGCTTAAATAGCACTTAAAATCATTCAAAACCCATAACAAGAATCACATCGTAGTAATGTGCATATTTTTAGTTTTAGCTTATTTAGCTTGCCCTTAGCTTATTTTAGGTATCTTTAGTGCTTATTAGTCCCATAGATTAGGTTAGTTAGTTTTTAGCTTAAGTCTTGCTTATTAAATGCTTATTTAAGCCCTTTAGATTAGCTAGTATCCTTGTATGCCCATTTCCTTTTAGCTTAAGACTCCCTTGAATCGCTTAATCTTCCCTTTTAGTGCTTATTTCATTTCACTTTTAGCTTATTAATATTCCTAGAGTGCTTATTTTCATTTTGGATTGCTTATTGTATGCCTTTTAGCTTAAAAGCGCTAAGGGATGTTTGTTTTGCTTCACCTATATTCTGTTGAGAATAAGCGGTTCAAACCGCTTATTCCAAGTTTTATAAAAGTTGTCTTCACAAAAAGTTTTACTTTGATCTAATTTTGAAGTTTCAAAAGTTCAAAAACCAAAAGAATCAAAGAAATAGGTAGCCAAAAGGACGAGGGGTGGGATTCGACCCGACCTCTAGCCTCCCAAGAGTACGACCACTTCACAACAAGCCAACACCAACGCCCTTGGGACTTCTATTGGTTTTGCTTTGCAATATTTAGAACTTAACTACACTTGGGCGCTTTTGCTTATGAGCCATGTTTAGCTTATTTTGAGCTTATTTTTCCAAATGACCACCTATTTTCTTATTTTTCTTAGATCAAGTGTAATTCAAAGTACTTTTGAGAATTTTCCGATTTTTCACAATTAGTTTGCTATTTTTAATAATTTAAGTAGATTAAATTAGTTTTTAATTCATAATAAATAATTTAAAAGTCAAAAAAATACCGGCTTTTTCCTAAAATTATTTTAGTCGCTTAGAATGTAGGAAAATTGATTTCACACCGAGTCCTTAAATTGCAAAAGTTTTACGTTTATGGCTCGGTGTGTTCCGGCTTTTTAGCGTTTTTGCATTTTAGCACCCTAGGATGTAATTTAGTGTTGTTTTATTGTTTCTTAGGCTTAGTCGTATTTTATTTATTGTTTTCTCTGTTTTACATGCTTTCTTTTCATTTCGTTTCTTTATTTTGTAGAATACGTAATCACAATTCCAAAATTCATTTAACCAATTTAAGTCCTATTCACGAAACTCAACGATCCCGTCAATTTCACACCTCGTTGGGACACGACCCGGGGAAATCACTTCCCGGTATCACTTTTATCACACCGTGAGGTTTGGCACGTTGACCTTTTTCTTAAAGGGTCGATTTGTCGAATTTTACGGATAATTTGATATTGTTGATATTTGTGTTTCTCACACACTCACTTCACAACGAATCATGGGTAATGACAAGGTTCCTATCTCTCACCTTCAATTTGCGGATGATGCTCTAATAATCGGTCAATGGACTTTACCCAATGCAAAAAACCTCTCTAGAATCCTTACATGTTTTCATCTTGCTTCGGGTCTTAAAGTCAATTTCAACAAAAGCAAACTTTTTGGTATTGGGGTTTCAAAGTATGACCTTAATTCTTTAGAAAGTTCCATTGGATGTCAACCATCACACCTCCCTTGCACTTACTTAGGTCTGCCAATTGGAACTAACATGCCAAGATGCTCTAATTGGTCACCGTTGGTTGAGAGGTTTCAAAAATGGCTTTCTAATTGGAAAAGTAAGTTGCTTTCTTATGGTGGTCGCTTAACTCTTCTAAAGTCCGTCCTTGGTAACCTCTATTTCTTCTCTACTTCAAGGCTCCATCCACCATAATTAAGAAACTTGAAAGTACCCGTAGGAATTTTCTGGGGTGGTAACTCATATGAAAAGAAAATGGCTTGGATAGCTTGGGACACAGTTATTGCTCTTCTTAATCAAGGTGGCTTAGGTATTGGTAGTTTGAAGATCTTCAACCACGCAATGCTAGCAACATGGTGGTGGCAATTTTTATTAGATGATATAGCTTTATGAAGAAAAATCATTATATCAATTCATGGTCATTGTGGAGGTCTTAGGTCGGTTTCTTCTCCTTCATATAAAGTTGGCCCCTGGCGTCATATTATTAAGTTGAAAGAAGACCTTCACCTTTATGGATTAAACCTTGAATCAATCTTTAAATGTAAAGTTGGTAATGGTCAAAGAACACGCTTTTGGTTTGATCCATGGATTTGAGGTTCGTTGCTTTGTGATTCTTTCCCTAGATTGTTCCGGTTGGAGTCCAATTCAGAATGCATGGTGATTGATCGAGCTCCCAAAACTACTGCCATTGTGAGTCCCCCTCTATCACTTGCTACTACTCCTTTTTTGTTGCCTTTAGTATCGCCTGATCTCGCATCTAACCATCACCCCTACCAGCCCATCAACTTCCATATCCCAAACACCTCACACGTTCCACATCTGTCATTTTTTTGGGCCTGGTCTAGGCCTATTCGATCACAGGCTGAACAACATGATCTTCAATAGCTTAACTCCTTAATTGCCAACCTTTGCCTTTCATCATATCAAGACACGTAGGAATTCACCTTAAGTGACAATAGGTCGTTCATAGTCAAGAGCCTACGTAACCATATTACAATTCTACATTATCCTCTTAACCCGCAACCTTTTAGGTGAAATAAAACTCTCCCAATCAAAACTAACATATCAACATGGAGGATTCAACACACAAGACTTCCCACCTGTTCTAATCTTGATCGAATATGAATAGACTTACATTCCACAAGGTGGCCAGTGTGTGACAACGACATTGAAACAGAAGAACACATTTTCATCTCATACAACATAGCAAAAGAAACTTGGCTTAAAGTGCTCAGTTGGTGGAATATCCACAACCACCAGATTGTATCTTTACCAGATGTTATGAACTTAATGGATCGAGTCTCGTTGCCCACAAATCACTATATCCACTTCGATGTTGTTGTTAAAACAACACTTTGGGTCCAATGGAAGTTTAGGAATGAGATGTGTTTCTCTTTAAAGCGACACTCAAAGGATCTCATCTTCAACGATATTAAACTAACCTCCTTCAATTGGATCTCATATAGTAATAAAAAGTCTAGTTTGAATTGCATTGAGTAAATAACCTCATATTGCTTTATGTAATTAAAGTTGGGATCCTAGCTTCTTGTTGGGTTGTTCTTTGTTCTATTTAATTTAGCCATTCGAAGAAAAAACATTATATCGCTTTTACTTTAACGATGATTAAAATATATTGTGATAAATTTGTGAAAAGAAAAAAAGGTAGATATCGAGTAATTTTAATATTTTATAAAGAATAGTAATTTTAAAATAAAAACTACTTTTAAAGCAACTATTTTTAAAAATATTTTTATGTAAAAATTAAATAAAAAATTAAAATTTAAGTTTTAAAAGTATTTTAAGGATTATATATTACCCATTTTCAAGTTTTTAAAGATTATGAAAAAGTATTTGTGCATTATATGATGTAAAAAAGAATAGATATATTATTTTAAAAAATTAATAACATCTACAAAATGCTTGTAGCGACTTTTAGTACTATATGTGATCAAGAATCGTCTAAAAAAGAAATAAATGTGAACTCATTACAACGAGAATGCCAAAATTAATGGCCTCTTGAAATTAAGGTTATAAATAGCGTAACCCGTGGTGTGGTGGTATAGTCAAGCTTTACATTTTAGGAGTCATGGCGAAGCTATAACATTTTTTAAAAATGAACTTAAAGCGACCCTAAATATTGAAATATATTTATAAATTTATATATTATATCATACTTCATATATATCGAGTTTACAAAAAGTGTTATACATAAGGAATTTAATCAAAAAATTATCCTTACATAAAACCTTCTTCATTTTTTTCAAAAAAATCTTTTCAACGAAGTTAAATTTAAAAAGGCGTCACGCCTCGCGGCTTATTATGTCTCATCTTACATCACCTCTAAAGCTAAAGTCTTGGTCTATTTCAGAACGCGAAGGCACGTCTCGTGCTTTAACGATGCCTTAACACCATCATGAGACGCCTTTTAAAACCCTACTTGAAATACACATATCTAGTATGTCAAGTTATATAGAAAAGTTGTCGCTCATTATTTTAAAACTCGCTCTTTATTTTAAAAGTTTTACTAGTAAACGTGTTGGCCAATATAAGTGACACCTTTTTAAGCATTCATCTATATACGAAGTGTTAGCTTTAAGGCTTGTTTGATAGGCGGAATAGCTTTAAATATTATTTTAAGATTATAAATGGAGTAAAACGTTTAATAGGATCAACAAAACCTTTATCTTTTATCATGGGAAGAAAGGAGAATTGCTATGGTTTAACCCGAATTAAAATCGCAATTACCAAAACCCGATGTTAAGACTGAATAAAAGATTTTGAAGGCTATAGTTGTTGAAGAACACCTTGAAAAAGTCGAAGACCTTCATATTTGTGACCAACAAAGTAACGAAGCTTCAATTTTACTTTTGGAAACAGCAAAGGAAGTTGGTTTAAAGAGTTGTGAAAAGGTTGTGGGTTGATGTAAAGTTTATAATAATAATCTAAACATGAATGTTCAAATCAAAGATCCAATTTTTTTCTTCTAATGGTGGTAAGTGAGAAAACAAATATTCTAGCTAAAGATTTAAAAGAAATTGATGTTTATGAAGCCTCATCAACCCAAGCTACTTGTCCCGAGAACTTGAGAATAGTTTTTTTTAAGAGAAGGAGAATGATGAGAGGGCGATAAAGAGAGATTTAGTCTTTCTTATAGATCATGGGGAATGTGGAAAACATGTAAAGAAATGTAAATAAGTGAAGGAAAAGAGTTCTTGAGTTGATGTAAATCATAAAGCTGCTGAAGATAAGGTACATCGTGAGAAGATTTTTGAGGTTGATGAAGCATTTGATAGTGAGAAATCTATGACGAGTTCTTTACAAGTGGGGAATGATTGGGACAAAATTCGAGACCGAAAGTCGTAGAAGTTACTTTTTGCTACGACATAACACTCTGAAAGTTTTTATAACGTAGAGATCTCGAATAAGGATTAGTCTCAGCTTCCTAGTTGTTACACCATAAACACGTTTACCTTGTTTTGTCGTGGAGGCTATGAATGTAGTTTTTACTTTTATTACTTAAGATGTTTTTTATTTTATTTTGTTTACTTAAGGAAAGTTTATTTATTTTTAATTTTGTTATTTACTTTAATTAGTTATCTTTTTCTCAAAGATAACTTTCCCCTATATATGCAGGGCTTAGGGTTTTGTAATTTTTAATCTTTTGATCTTGATTATTAATAAACTATGAGTTTTAAAAGTTTATCTCTTGTTAGGGTTTTATTCCTTGCAGGTTTTATCCTTTTTATCAACTATTGGTTTAAAGGAATCTCCCTTATTCATGAAATATTGAGATTAATCAAGGTTGGAAATTTGTTAGGTTTTGATGTGAGAGGGTGTCGAAAATCTCTTAATCAAATAATTAACGAGACATGGGTGCATATCGTTGACAAATGAATTTGATCTCTATCAATAGTTCTGGCACAAAGAAAAGGTGAAAACATGTTTGGATTAAATACTTATGTTTCAAACACAATGTACATTTCTTAGGCGTTCAGGAATCCAAAATGACGAGGTTGGAATTTTTTCGTCTTAAATCCATGCGGGTAATTACAATTTCGATTATGCTTGTAGTTTGTGTAGTTTGGTGAGTCAAAATGATATCTAACTCAATTCATGGCCTCATGCACGAGGGTTTTGGGTTTGAACCCCATCAAGTTAAAGCTTTTCTTAACTTCTTGAAAGGCAAGTTCGGGCAAATGATAACATGGTAAATTTTCCTACATTACTAACGCTTTAGTTTATGTCCTTTTCATCGTGACCTCTTAGAAACGATATTTAGCTAGAAAAGAAATTAAGAAGGCGGTATGGAATTGTGGTAGTGACAAAGCTCCGGTCCGATAGATTTTCTTTTGCCTTCGAGAAGAGATTTTGGGACAATCTCAAGTTAGATATCTTTGAGTCTGTGAATTTGTTTTTTACTTCTTGCAAGATGTCATCGGGCTCTAATTCACTCTCATTCTTAAGGTTAGAAACCCAATTCACATCAAATATTTTCGTCTCATTTCTCTTATTGGTATCCACTACAAGTTCATTGCCAAAATTCTTGCTAATCGGCTTTCTAAATGATTGATCAAATCGTTAGTCACGAGCAATCCGCTTCATTCTTGGTCGACAAATCCTTGATGGCCCTCTTATACTTAGTGAGATGATTGATTGTTATAAGAAATGAAAGAAAAAGATGTTAATTTTCAAAGTAGATTTCGATAAAGCCTTTGATTACATTGGTGGAGATACCTTGACTTTGTGCTTCATAGTCTTGGTTTTAGTGTAAAATGGAGGTCTTGGTTTAAGGAGTGTTTGGTTTCGTCCAAAACCTCCATTTTGGTTAATGGCGACCCGACATCCGAGTTCTATATTAGCGTGGTTTGAGGCAAAGCGATCCTCTTTCACCTTCCTATTTATCCTTGTTATGGACGGTCTTCACGTGGCTCTTTCGAGCGGTCCAATGCGGTTTTATATCGGTGTTAAGTTCGGTTCTCTTGCCATTACTTTTCTCACTTATTCTATGGCGATGATGTCGTGATCACCATGGAGTGGAGATCGCGACATGGACAACATTATTCGTGTTATGCATGTTTTTTATCTAGCTTTCGGTCTTAAAATTAATATCCATAAATCAAATGTTTATGGTATTGGAGTTCAGCAGAAAAAGTTTCTCTTATGGCAAATAATGCGGGATGTACCTCGGGTTCCTTTCCATTTGTATATCTTGGGTTACCAATCGGTTCCAATATGAATATTACCTCAATTCGGACTCTTACTAGACCAATTTCTCTCGAGGCTCTCATCACGGAAGCAAGTATTCTTTCTATAGGAGGCTTCACGTTAATTAAAGTTGTCCTTGGAAGTATCGGGATGTATTACCTTTCCATATTTAAATTTCGAATATGTTTTAAAGGCTTTTGAAAGTATTTGTGCTATGTTCTTTGAGAGGGGCTCCCAAGATTCAAAAAAACTTGCTTGGATAAAATAGTCAAATGTCTTATCTTCGTTCGATAAAGGCAGCTTGGATATAAGCAGTATAAAGTCGTTTACTCTTTCCACTTCTCCAAAGTGGCGTTGGACATTCATCTCTAATCGGAAACTTCTATGGGAGAAAGTCATTAAGGCCTTGCATGGGCGGAGGTGGCTTGACCGCCAATGGTGTAAAACAAAAGGTGTTTAGGGCAAAATTATGGGGACTTATAATTGTTTACATTCAGTGCCATTCTTCCTAATGACTCATTACGCTTCCAAGTGGGTTGTGGTACTCTCATTCGATTTTGGAAAGATCGTGGCTTGGTAACTCCCGTTATTTTTCCGATTCAATAGACTTTTCGGTTGGAGCAAGATAAGTATTGTTTGATTGGAGATCGTATTTGAAATCTTTGTTGGAATTGGTCTAGATCAGAAGCGGTGTTCGTAACAAGGCTTATCTTAGAGACATGTTAAACGAAATTAGACAAGTTGATATTATCTCTGATTTGGACACTTGTGACTGGTCAATTGCACATGATGGCGTTTTCTCGGCAAGAGTGACTCGTAGGCATATTCACGCTCATCTTTTGCCCTCTTTGGATCCTCCTACTATATGGGAAAAGTCTCTTCCTCGTAAAGTGAATATCTTCACGTGGCGTTTATTGCTTGAAGGGCTTCCGCATCGGTTCAATCTCTTGTCCCGAGGTATCGAAATCCCGGAGATCTCTTGCCCTTCTTGTAATGGTAATGTGGAGTCTAACTTTTATATCTTTTCAAGTGTAACTTGCGAAAGATATTGAAAGCTTCGTCTGTACTTGGTGTGACGCCTCAATGCATTTATTAAATATCTTACATTCATTTGAGAGATTGGTTGAGCTCTTGGCTTCTTTAAGAAAATTCATCGTATATATGTCATCATCGCGACTTTTTATGGTGAATTTGGTGGTTTAAATGATAATGTCAACTTTTAACTCTCATTTCTATGAAGAAAAGTGTCATATTTGATATATCGTTTGTACTCTTTTCTTAGCTTAATTACAGAGTGTCGTATCTTATATAGTTCTGATTGGTTAAGATATCTTATGTAATTGGTGAGCTTGTTGCTAACTTTTTTAATGAGATCGATAGTTAAAAATAGAGTAATGATTGAGAGGCACAATTTTAAGGCAAAATTGCATGTCATTTAATTCGTTGGTTTGTAGCAAGAGAGTATGCGACAGCGATCCGATGCTAACTGTTCGCGTATGTTTAGTGTGAGTTCTGATCTCCGATCGTTTTGAAAAAATAGTGTAATAACAACGTACATGTTACATAGTTCAAAATCATGTATGTCCTAAAAAAAACGAACACTTATTTTGAGATACGTAAGGGTTTGGCTACGAATACAAAGTTACAATCGAAAGAATAACTTATTTTCACACGGTTGAGTCCAAAACCGCAAACCGCAGACCTAACGTTTATTAAATGACTAAACAAAAATCTTGAATTCTTGTGTGGGGAGCCGCATATATTTTAAGAAGATGACTTCAAATATGTCTTATATGCTTTGGTCCCGCCATCAATTTGGTAGAGTTGGTGATGATGCATATATGCCATTCTTATCTCTAATCTATGATACAACTTGTGTCATTTTTGCATATGATGATCACCTTATGTTTCAGATTGAAACAGCCAAGAAACCACGTTCAAGTGTACGCCAATTTATCTTGTTAAAAAAGTGTGCGAAATTTTGTCGTTTAGTTATATATTGATGTATTTGTAACGATTTGTTAGGCAATACTCCAGTTTAGAATCTGAAATCGTAGCTAGTTGAGCAAGTAGAGCTTGGGTGAATACTCTTCACTCCTACTCATGTGCTTATGGAATTTATTCAACTATGACTACTATTTATAGTTTTATACTACACATTTCTTAGATTCAAATTTGAATTTTTTTTTGGTATTCTTATTTGTGGTTAAGGAATGTAAATGAGTCAAATCGTGTCGAATTTTGGCAGAACTTGACTCGACTCAACAATATTACTTTCGGCAAGAGCTCGGCTCAATTGCTGGACGAGATTTTATAATGGAAGTTCAAACTCGATTAGTGAAAGTTTAAATTTGGGCGAGCTCGACTCGAAGCTTTATTTCTTTGTAATAACGTAGTTTTTTAAATCAACTGAAATTGAGAAAAAAAATATATAAATTGAGTTCAGCTCAAAAGCTCAATACATTTATAAATAAGTGTTTACACATATTTTATTTATATAAAAGCTCTTAAATATATACACTTATTTTACTCAACGAAATCTCAATTTCTTTATGGGAGTTTATAATTACACGAGATAAATTACTATATCCAGAAATTTGTTGTCATTTTACTTTTGTGCCCTCCTATACATTAACTTTTCTTCTTAATTAGGAGTTCATATATTCTACTCCAATCTGCTAGCGTCTGATTCAGATGGACTCACCCAACACATCACTGAGTTGCGATGCCGCCGTCCGGTTCTCCATCAACACATAAAATCACATTTGAAAATTACACCTATATATAAACTCTTTTCTTGATGGTGCACACCTATATTTGGCTTATCATATTCATCCTTTATGTTATTATGTATTCTTTCTTTTAGTAAATCACCATTTATTTGATTAAAAGATAGGAACAATATGCATAGAAGCGTTAGTTCAACTACAAACTAAAACCAAATGTAACATATCCAATCTTGAGAGGCGACAACACCGTAGCTAGCTCAGAAGGTGTCAGGAGTACATATCACCGTTGTAGCATCATGGTTAAAAGCTCCATGTGCAAGTTACAATAACCCACTCTATCATTTCTTTGTGTTCACGAATTTCATTCCGTTCCACAACCAAAGCGATTAGACAATTTCTTCTAGGTAGATGCGAATCGGCAGAGTTCCGATAGCGATTGGAGATCGTAAATGCAAACAATGATTTTGCATGAGCGATTTACTATTTCATCTTAAGATTTTGTCTAAAGGATTGTGTTGATGATGGGAGTTGCACAGGAAAAGCAGCGTGACAAAAATTTGATAAATCTTGAAGTGTATATGAGGGCACAAAAGTAATTTTGCTTGAATTTTATGTGGATGAAGTTAAATCATCCGTGTAAATATCACTACCCTTTGTTTATACCCTTGATTGTGAATCAGTTAAAAGCTGCGTATACATAGAAAGTTAGAAACTACTAATATAGAAACAAAATCTGTTTCTGAGTATGGCTAAACTAGGTTCGCTAGCAATTTATTGAAAAGGTTGGGATTAATATGGCAATAATCCACCAATGAGCGTTAGTCCATTAGTTAAAATCTTGTCTTGAGTCGTTTGATTAAGGTTGATCTAAATCTTTGGTATTTCCGTATAGGTACTCACATCCGGAAAACTTATGGGATCTTGGAGACTTTGTGGAATAATAGCTTCGAGCTCAGTCTTGGCTCGTCTTCGCTCCGGTTAAGTGTCTTGGGTGAAGTAGGAAAAGTTGTCGAGCTATTTTTGTGAGGTGGAGCGATGGGTGATCTTGACAACAACTCAAAATCGGAATGTTAAAATCAAATTCTGGCTTTTGTAGAATCGGCAATAATCCATTAATGACGCTGATATGATTTATCATTATCAATTTAGTCCAATCGTTGCAGTCAAATGATTTGAAATATTTCTCTAAATGACCTTTAGATGGTTTTGAATTAATTGTATGAGCATAAATTTGATAATTGACATTATATTGAACGGTAGCGACTAAAACCAAACATATACCTAAGCTAATTATTGCATTTCATCGTTTATTATTCAATGGGAGACATAGAAGTAAACAAGCTAAGCTTTTATTACAACTCGAGCTCGAGCTTGAGTTTGATTCTATCGATTCGAGCTTTTATGAGGCTCGAGCCTAAGCAATAAACTAGCTCAAAAAACATAACGAGTCGAGCTCAAGTTTTCGATGTTTTCGAGCTCAAGCTTTAATCGAGCCTTCAAGTACATACATATTTTTATTATCGTATTTATATAAACAACCTAAATGTTAATGTGAATATTGATATACCGAGTTAAATATTTATCGTAGAAGGATTTTTAAACCCTATTGCTTTAATGTTTTGTATAAGTTGTCTACTCTTGCGTTCGCCATATTTTCTTAATTTATTGATGAGTTTGGCTATCAAATACAATATTACATATAAATTTGAGTTTTTCAAGCCGGGCTCGAGCCTTATTCACATATTATTGAGAAATTGAAGCTTGGATGATTAAAGCTCGTTGAACCATCGACCGAGCTCGAACCTACCTTGTAATTTTCGAGTCAAGCTCAAGTCTCGTCAAACTTGAGGTCGGCTTGACTTGATTACATCCATAAGTATACGTAGTACGACTTTATTACTAAAGGACCTTAGGCCTAGCACAATCAAGGGTAACCTTAAGGTGTTGATTTGCTAAGAGTGTTGATTGCTAAATAAATTCTATAAATAGGATGAACTTAGGATGATCTTCTTTTGTCAATTCTAACACATTTTATTTTCTCTCTGACTATATACCAATGGAACACTACATGTTGTTGAAACTTTTATCATTTTCTACACTTTTATCTAGGGGTGGAAATGATCCGAGCAGTTCGTGAAAAGCTCGAGATCGGATCGGTAAAAGCTCGAATGGTAGAGCCTAAGCGAGCTCGAGCTCGAGCCTAAGTTGTAGCTCGTTTATTAATCGAGCTCGAGGCCGAGCTTTACATACAAAGCTTGTTTGGGCTTGCGAGCCTAAGCAGTTATGATATTTTAAGTATTAAACATATATCTGGGCAGTCGAGCTTATTAACGAGCTCGATAAAGATATATTACAGTCGAGCTCGAGCTCGAGCCAAGCTTTAATTTTTCATGGCGAATCGTATAAGCAGGCCGGGCCGAGCCTATATAACATACCACAGGCGAGCTCGAGCTTAAAATTTAAGGCTCAAGCAGGCGAGCTCGAGCCTTTAAAACTTAAGCGAGTCGAGCTCGAGCTCTGGCGAGGCTCGGTTGGCTTGGCTCGTTCCACCACCTTTTATCGATCGTTAATGCATGTCCTAATATTTATATATGTAGTCTTTAAGGTTATATTTAGCATTTTCCTTTTAAAAGGTATAAAAGTAACACCTTAATCATACTTTTATCTCTCCTCAACCACCCCAACAAACTTTCCCCTTACTTTCATCATTGTCATCCATCAAAAACCTTGTAACTTCAACATTTCTTGACCAAATTCAAAGTTTAAAGCGATAGATCGATTTTAAATTGACTATTTCATAGTTTGACCAAAATCAAACTCTAAACCAATAGATCGATTTTAAATTGACTAATTCATATTTCTATCGGTTTAAAATTTTGGTTTCGATCATTTATAATTCATTAGCCTATTTTTAAGAGTTCATTGTTCGGTTTACATGAATTGTACTTTTAAAAAATTGAAACTAGTTTGAAGTGTTTTTGAGAAATTTTATCGGTTAATTGAAACCCAAATTTTTCACATGTCTAGGCGGAGATCCTCAAAGCAATTGTAAAGTTTCATGTCAAGTACGGGGATTGATGTGTAATATTGGGTTAATCACCAATCGACCCATCACAATACCCATTATGACCGGTCAGCGAAAGTCAACCAACAGTCGAGACATTAGAAAGTCAACGAGCGATTATAAAAGCAGGTTACATAGCGTTAAGATGTAGCGCCATATTCCACTGAACCAACACAACGGTTCATTGTACCCATTCATTTAGTATTTATACTTAGACCATAAATTGTATGAACATGATGACAAATTTGTAGAAATAAAAGTCTATTTCATTGTATTTGGTATATCTTGATTAAAGATCTATAAAAGCAGACCAACAATTGGTATTAGAGCCAAAATCATCATATACCATACTCGTATAGTTCCAGAATCAAATAAAAAAGCAGTTTGACAAATTTCTACAAATCGATAAGAACACAAAAAATCCAAGGCGTCATTTTTTGTGTTTCACACTGTCATGTCGCAACAGGTGTATAATCACATAGTGATTACTCACAACTCGGCATCAGAAAAATAGCCAATTTTTTTTTTCCGAAACCATTTTTTTTACCCAATCCAATAGGATTAGAAAAAACGAAGAAAATCGTTTTTCATTTGATTCAAATTAACAACTAAACGAGAGTCATCAATTAGGGCACAAATCAAGATTCGAATTAGAACAAACACACCTGTTCTTTAAAGGAATCAAGCCCAGAAGGATCAATTGAGACCCAATTGATTCATTTGAATACTCAATCAACAAATTACTCACGGACTAGAAAACCCCAAATCAATCCGAAACCCTAGGTTTGAAATTGGAGGAATATAAGTGCTCATGAAGAATACCCATACCGGAGAACAAGAAGAGGCGGTCAAAACCACCCGGTTAACCTTCGATTATTGGAGAAAGGGAAGATCAAAGTTAATCTTCCTAGAGAGAGAGCGAAATCTTGTCTCAAGAAAGAAAAGAAAATATCGCGTTATATTTTATCTCTAACAAAGAGATAAGAAACCAAAAGGTTTTTAAAGGCGCGTACACAAGGGCCACACACAAGGATATTTTATTTATTAGGGCATCGGGTTAAACCATCAACCCTCCGGGTTCCAAAAGATTAAAATACCACATTTCATTTTTTACTCTATATATTCCTTTGATATATATTGTTTTATTTTGATAAGTTATCTTTAAAATTAGAATCTTATCATTTTGGATAGTATATTAACCTAGTGATTACTTGCTTATTATCTTGATTAAGAATAACATTTAAAGTGGAATTAACTTTAGGTTATTCGCTTTTAAAATATAATAATCTCAAGGATAGTTTTGGATTTAAAACCAGTCCTATAAAGTTTATAGCCTATAAGGAAAAATAAAACATTTTTCAACACAACTCGTGTTAGATTTTGGAGATATTTTTATATCAATATATTTAAAATATGATGAAAGGAAGTGGTAATAAGGAACCTAGTACTAATATTACAAATAGTACACCCCAATTTCAATGCCCAATCCTAAAGCCCGAATTACTCATTATGGGCAATTGAATACAAATCATTCTCGGCGAATGGTTTATAGGAAACAATCGAGCCGACTAAATCGACTCAACCCGATAAGAAAAAGACAAAACCGCTATTGCTTTCCTTTATCAAGCCTTACCAGGAACAATTACTTCAAATAACAAAGCACAAAACGCGAAGGACATTTGGAATGCTTTGAAAACTAGACACGTTGGCGAAGACGAGTTCAACAAGCGGACTACAAACACTCAAATCGATTTTGAGATGTTACAAATGAAGGAAGGCGAGACAATTGACATCTTTGCTACAAAGCTAACAACACTCGTAAACAAAGCCGCTAGTCTAGGACACACCATAGAAGATGAAACCTTAATACGGAAACTATTAAATGTTGTACCCGATAGGTATATGCAAATAGTTGCATCAATGAAACAATACTCCGACCTAAGTGAAATGGCGATGGAAGAAGCAATAGGAAGACTCAAGACATACGAGGAAAGAATAAAGTTAAAGAAGAATAAGGACAATAACGATCAATATAAGTTATTGTTTACACATCACAAGAATAACATTACTCACGGAAGACTTTGTGAAAAATGTGGACATGATTTGTTGCAAGACCAAGAAAATAATTTCAAGGAAAAATCAAACGACAACTCAAATAAGTTTACTCATGATAAGAGTAAGGTGATGTGTTTTAAATGCAAGAATCATGGGCATTTGCAAACAAATGTCCATCAAAGAAAGAAGAATAATCTAATCTCATTGAAGAAGACTTAGAACCAACATTGCTTATGGCTGTTGAAGAAATAACCAAGAAAACATGATCAACACGGACTTAAGGAAGGTCGCAACAACAAAGGTGGAAATAACCGAAGAGCATGATCAACACGGACTTAAGGAAGATCACAACAACAAATGAAGGTGGAAATAACGGAAGAACATGATCAACTGGACTTAGGAAGATCACAAAGGTGGAAATAACCGGAAGAACATGATCAACTTGGACTTAAGGAAGATCACAACAACAATAAAGGTGGAAATAACCGGAAGAACATGATCAACACGGACTTAAGGAAGATCACAAGGTGGAAATAACCGGAAGAACATGATCAACTGGACATAAGGAAGATCACAACAATAAATGTGGAAATAACCGAGAAAAATATGATCAACATGGACATAATGAAGATCACGGAAGAAAAGGTGGAAATAACAGAAGGAAAATTGATCTACACGGATATAAGGATGATCACAAGCACTACAAGAAATTAAAAGCTCGGATGGTGGATTTAACGGAAGATGAATCAAGAAGACTTAAAGACCTACGTCGCGCGATTTTGATTAAGGGGAGAATATTGGGTTAATCCCAACATCACAATACCCATTATGACACGGTCAACGAAAGTCAACCAACGAAAGTAGACATTTGAAAGTCAACGAGCGGTTATAAAGCGGTTACATAGCGGTTAAGATGTAGCGCCATATTCCTGAACCAACACAACGATTCATTATACCCATTCATTTAGTATTTATACTTAGAACATAAATTGTATGAACATGATGACTGAGTTGTAGAAATAAAAGTCTATTTCATTGTATTTGGTATATATTGATTAAAGATCCATAAAAGCGGGCCAACATGTAATTCTTGGGTAAACGCAGAATAATCGGATATTGAAAATGTGAGTTCGGAGTGGTTGAGATGGGTGTCGTTATCAATGGTGATCGAGTAAAAGGGATGATATGAGGTATGGGAAAATGGTTCTAAAAGCATAGTGGAAGATCATGTTGTTGGTAAATCCAATGCAAGTGATCTAAATGCTCTATTAACCACTAAAACCGATAGTGTGATGATCATAAGGGTGATAGTGATAAACACGAAAAAGTGAAAACCAAAACATATCAATTTGAATGAAATATAGCAAAATGTAACAAGCATTGGTAACAAGAAACAAGATAGTAAGCCATCTTATGCTAGAATGGTTGAAAATAAAGAGACAATGATTGATAAGAGTATATAATTCATTCCTACTTAAGTAGTAGATAAAATACACAAGTAGTTGTGTTTGATGAGGAACTCGTTAGAATGGGATGTGAAAAATAGAAATTGATCCTATGTAGATATTTTTTGGGTGCTAATATGCATATTAATGAGCTTATATACAATTTGAGAAGAATGTGGTATAAATATGGGCTTGATGATACAATCCCTCATAAAAATGGTATGTTATGCTTTAAGTTTCAAAATTATGAGGGTTTTAATCAGGTACTTGAGAATGGACTGATGTGGATAATTATAAACACACTAAGTTTTGCAATCCTTTTAGGCAAAATACCTAACCGTTGTAGTGTAGTATATGCAAGACACGGAGGATTGATCGTTCTCTAGGAGAATAGTGAGGTAGGCTCGAAGTGTATATCGAATTAAGTCAATGTTATAACAAAGACGGGCTAAAAACAAGGGTATCCTAATGCCTCTTATCATTTAGTAAATCCTAACCACATGAATGTGATCTCACTAACGATCTTGGAATGCATCACTAAAGCAAGTTCTAGAATCTATATACTCTTGGTACACTCATAAGTATTAAGGTGAGCAGCTTTTTCTATATATCTAAAGGCAAACCTCATATTTTTGGGTGAATTTTTGAGTTGTAAGCTTTTGTGCTAGCTATATAAATCCTATCAATGAGATGTTTTGTTAATAAAAATAAGCCGTAAAAGCGTTTATTTATATTTTTACGATCTTCTAATGTTTTGTCGATAACAAGCGTAAAATCATTTAACGAAACAAATAAAATCGTAAATAGTTTGAGCGATAGTTTTCTAACACACTACGTTTTCACATAAAACACTAAAACAAGTATAAGTGATTTTATGATTTAGTAATACATATGTACAACAACTAGTGTTTACATATTTGGGCAAATATATACATAATTAGTATGTATTATAAATGGGTAAAAACTACAACTCATGTTATTGACCCATACCCGTTTGACTATGTACATTGCACTCATTAGATACATTGTATCTAATAAAATACCCATGGATCAACCCATAACCCATGACCCATAACCAAAATACCCATGGGCAAGAGGCGTCCACGGATCCCTAGCTTTGCACTAGAGCGGATCCTTGTGGGAGGGATCCGTGGGATCGAGGAACGATAAGCATTTCTCCTCTATAAATAGTGAGCCATTTCTTCCTTTTGGCTTGCCACTCTCACACATACTTTCCCAGTATTGTAACTCTCTAACCAACGATCTAAGGGATCTTTCTATATGGTTGTCTTTTGTTTTTGTGTGATTCTCTAGGTTCCTCTTAAAGGCAAATCAACACTTCTTGAAGTCGAGCAAGCTCAGTCCATGAGTTGCCATGCTTCGTCATCATCAAGACTCTTGAGGTTCTCTTGTTGATAGTTCTTTCTTCCTCCATAAAAGTGTTGTGTTGAAGGCATTAGTGAAGGATGCGAGAAGAGTCAAGACAAAAGCATTAGTGAAAGGTGCTTAGCCCGTGTCAAAAGCATTAGTGAAGAATGCTAAAGGTGTCAAGACGAAGGCATTAGTGAAAGGTGCCAAGCGTGGTGTTAAAGGCATTGGTGAAGGATGCCTAGGAATCTAATCAAGTGGCATTAGTGAAGAATGCCTGGGTCGATATAATCGATGAGGTGCATCGTTATACATATAGTGATAGTTTGTTCTCAAGGATGTTGATATGCTTGATGGTGTTATAATAAGGTGGGTCTCCTTTGGGATTAGGTGTTGTGTAGTGTTAGGTAGTAGTTCCTCCATTGTAATGGAACTCGGTACTTAGCCTAGTACCGGATAAAGGGTAGCGACGTTGTGGTAGGTGTGGTTCACCTTGGTGTAAAGAACCCGGTGGTTAGCCTAATCTGGGAAAAAGTAGGCGGCGTTGAGAAGGCTTCTCGCCATAAGGAGTTGGTGTCGTGTAGTGATTACGAACTCTCTAGTAGGTGGCTCGGGGAGTGGAGTAGGGCAGGAAGGTGTCCTTGGCGAACCACTATAAATACTAGTGTCGTGGTTATGCTTCTTACTCTTTATCTTTCATTACACTTTTATATTTCTATCTATCAACGTCCAACATACACATCTAAATATTTTAAAGGAAGTTTTAAATTGGTAAAACTATTCAACCCCCTTCTAGTTTTCTCGGTTTTATTAAGACTAAAGTTTCACTTGTTGATAAGTCCTAATTATTACTATACTTATCGCATAATTATTGCTCATATATTGCATGTTTATATCGAATTCATACTTAATTGTCTAAGTTTTCCACTTTCGGTGATTTTGGAGCAATGTTACAGAGACATAAAAAAATACATGATTTGGAGCTATTCTTGATGATTTTTATGCAAGATGTAGAAGAGCATATGACATATGTAGCTGTGGTCATACCGTATTGATGTGCGGAAGAATTCGCTAAGTATTGATGAATATTGAAGCATAAAACGTATTTAACTCTGGAAATACACTGTATTTGGAAGCTCTACAATCAAAGCCCAAGTCAACCATTGAAGGTATACAGTGTATGAAACTCTGGCCATTCGCCGTATTGAAGATCTTATTCCCAGTTCAAGTTTATCAAAGATTTGAAGGTATACGGCGTATCTCAACTCAACAATCGCCCGTATTTAAAGACAGCATAAAATATGCTTGGAATATGCTTTCTTCGTCAACAATTAAAATATACAAAATACGCAGTATTCTATCTTGAATCGCCGTATTCCATCCTGGCAGGAAACTATAAATACAAATCCTATAAGGAGTTTTAAGAATCGATCACTCACCACTCTTGATCACGACCAATTTACCCATTCAAGGCCCAAAATCGGTCCTAAGAGCTAGGAAATCAAGAAGAAGGTCTCGTATCATCACTTTAGGTTTAATCATTCGATTTGCATATCGATTTCATCATGATTTATGTTTGTTCTTCGTTTGAATTATCTTCTTGTGTTTTACATACATTATGGGCTAACACCTTTGTGTTAGCCATGTTATAAATATTACATGATAGTTATTTACATTTATTAAGATTTAATGTTTAGTATGATTTATTTTATGTGATTATTATTCAATACGTGCTCGTTTATATGTTTGAGTCTTTTAAGTCTAGATATTACATGGATCAAGTGGATAGCTAGATGTATATTACAAGAACACTTAATTAACATAGTGCTCTTCAATAAAGTGACCGCAAGAAGAGTAGGTATTACATGGACCAAGTGGATACCAGATAAATCACATAGATTAGTGACACATCTTAATGCATGCTTGTAATTGAGTATGTACATGGACCAAATAGTCTACAAGATTACTTGTGTAGAGGCTAGATACATAGACCAAGTGATCTAGTCTAAGTTAGATAGGAGTATGGAGATATTACGTGGACCAGGGGATACTCTCCATACATTCGATCACCGATGCTACAATTAAATCATTGCACTAATAAGCGAATAGCTAAAATGTAATAGGAGTAATATGATTAGCACTACTTTATCTTATTTGATCACAACTACAATTAGTTTAATTAGTTAATTTACTTTCTTTTTAGTAGTTATAATTAAATCCAAATCAAAACTCCCTTAAAATCTGTAAAATACACTAGGTTAATTCTAAGCATAGTATTCCTTAGATCGACCTCATACTTAGCACCTGGTTACATTTGATCGGTACTTTGCCGTAAAAGTGTGTCCTTAGCTATAAGTCCGGCAAAATATAAATTTAAAATACCTACATGACAAAAAGACATCATGTTTTTGGCACCGCTGCCGAGGAATAGTTTAGTTTTAGGTTAATTCAGTGCATTTTATATTTTTATTAGTCTAGTTTGTTTTTATTTGTTTTTCTGTTTTCTGTTTGTGCTTATTGTCTTCTGTCTCAGGTTAGGTATAAGGTGTATTTATTTCCATTGGATACGGCGTATTGCTTGATACTCAGATGCGATGTATTGCTTTATTGCATACGGCATATTGGTTGCTGATACAGATTAGTTGTCTAGTTTAATTTTCATTTTCATTTTCTTCTTTAGTTTTAATTTTAATTCAGTAGTTTGTTTAAATTAATTTTTATTAAATTTTTCTAAAAAAACATGAAATTCTAAAAATCATTATTAATTATCTGTATGGCGTATACAATTTCTGTATATGGCATATTAGGTGAACAATAACACCAAAAATATTTTATTTTTAGTGTTTAGGTTCTATTATTTACAACCTTTTCTTTGTTAGTTTTGTATAATTTCGGGAATCACGATGGTACTTACGATTGAAGAGTACATGGCTCAAACTCGGGATAACATTGGCCACAGGGTTGTGAGGCCGACTTTCAAAGAAGATGTTTCGTTTGATGAATGGACAAATTCTCAAGAACTTGAGAATTTTTTTGTGGATCTGAGTTGGACGATGCTAATAAGCACATCGATGAAGTGCTTGAGATTGTTGGTTTGTTTCACTCACGAAGTGAGTCAAGACCATGTAATGCGGTGTGTCTTCCCAAAGACACTTACCGATCATGCAAATTGATGGGTTGAGACTATACCGTTGGAAGCATTACCTCACAGGCTGAATTTAAAACCAAATTTACGATGAAATATTGTTTACTTTACAAGCTGCTAAGAAAATACAAGAAATTAACAATATCAACGATATCTGGATGAAACATTGACGAAGCATGGGGCGGGTTTAATGACTTCACGTTTTGCATGCCGCAATATTGTTTAACTTTAATGCAAGTGATAATCTTCTATAAAGTTGGATGTTCTCATTAGAAATCACTAGACTTCTAGGGACCTATCTTTAAGAAAAATGTTGAAGATGCCAAAGAAACCATTCACTAATGACGGATCACATGAGAAAATGATATACTTATCATGTGGAAAATGGGAAGAAATATGAATTCAAAGAAATTCAAGAAAGGATTAACAAGGTAAAGAAAGTTGATAATGATACAATCTTGGGAAGCAAAACCAAGAAGAATGTTGTCACTCGACAAATAGTTGTTCTAACAAAGATAAAGTTTGGGTTCTTGGTAACCATATTGGAACCAGATCATGAGATGATGGGCAAAGATGAATTTACCCTTATGACAACTTTAAGCAGATTTTTGGAGGACTCGAGAAAACAAGTGAGGAAGGCATAGCGTTCTCAAAGAACTTGAGGAATAGGCATATAATGAACAGATTATCAAATTGGCTCATTGGAGATTGCTAATGTTGCTTTAACTAATAAAGACCCTCTATAACACCTTTTCAACCCCGATTCCCTATCTAGAGCGCTTGAGAAAAATAAGCCATTAGTTAACCCACCAAACACACAGGTGAACCCATGAATCAACAAAAATTGTGACAAAAGGACAATTGAGAATAAGAGGAACCAACATGATAAGGAAAATGCTCGGAAGTGTGAAGCTCTAGAAGAAGAATACACGCTTTATCAATCACGATCGGGAAAGAAAGATAATGAATATGTCCGAAATTTATAAACCTATGGTGATAACGAAACAAGGGAGTTAAGAGGATGAGAAATCAACAACAATCAATATAACAATGAAAACCGAGAAATGGGACACTCGGGATCAAAATTCAAAAAAAAAAGCTCTTGAAGAAACCAGGAGCTGGTATGAATATAACAAAGTAAGACCATTTCGGAAACACAAGGGTTCAAGCACATCAAAGATGGTCCCGCACAATTTTGACACAGGAAGAAATATGGGAAGTCGAACTTAACGACTATAAAAAGTGAAGGTCGGAGATATTTCGACAATCGATAAAATTATAACTCTTTTCATTGCAGGAAATGAAGATAATACTCTCTCTCAAACGAAGACTTCCAGATAAGTTACTTAAATAAAACAATATAAAAAAAATATCTATATAAAATAACAAATAATAATTTAAAATAGGGATAAAAACATACGGCATATTGCATAAAAAGTGATACGACGTATAGAATGTTAAGATATTTTTACTCTTACCTAATTATTTTAAATACGGCGTATTAACATATTAAGATAAGCCGTATCAAATTCAATTATATAATCTTTAAATACGGTGATTTTCATTTCACATCCTAAACCAAAACACACACACTATCAGGTTTAAACATTCTCTATTTCATTTAATTATTACGATCTACCAATACTAACAAGGTAATAATCTAACTCCCTAATTGTTATTTTTT